>JACEFZ010022668.1:10000-35000 GCA_014155875.1 Cepaea nemoralis | reverse complement strand
TCTTCTTCTTCTTCTTTGTTTCTTCCTTTGTTTCCTTCTTTTCTTCTTTTCTTTCAAATAACACGAAGTGTTAAAACAATAATGACAAACCACAACATCATACCCCCACTCAATGACAATGCGGAGTACGTGTTTAGCCCTCCCTACAGGGACACTCTTGGACAATGTGGAGTAGTGTTTAGTCCCCCCCCCCCCCGCCCCCCGCCCCTTTCTTTTCAAATAAAACATGCACTTATGGACTGAATGGTTCGAACGAACGAACGAACGAACGAACAAACGAAAGAACAATCTTTATTTTCAAAGGGTTAAGAATTGGGCACGCAGGCCCGTCTGACATTCTGCCCTTCTTCTTTCTTTCCTCTCATACATTCTTTCATTCAACATCACTTATGAAGCAATTCTTTGACAACAACAGAACAATAAGCATTAAAACGCATGAAAATTAATCAGTAATACATGACTCACTGAGGCAATGTTTAACATGGGCATTATAAATACCTAAGGAAGGTGTAACGTGCCATACACATGGGACTGTTTTTTGGCTAGTTGTCGTTTGAGGAAATTTACCCTTATTATTGTCTTTTTTGTTGTTTTTTGTTTGTTTATGGGGGAATGTAGTCTGTACTGAGGTAGTGTTCAAACAGGTTGGGAACTTATGTATAATGATTGGTGGTGTCTTTGATTTCTTGTGGAAGATTGTTCCATAACTGAGCGTCAGTGTATGCTAAGCTTGTTTTATATAAGTCTATCCTAGGTTTAGGGACATGAAGTATATTTAGTTGTTCGCTATGTCTTGTGTTATATTTGAACAATGGTCACAGGTTGCTTGGAGCATTCTGAAATAGGATTTTGTGAATTAGTTTAGCCTTATTAAATAGTAGGCGTTTGTGGAGTGGCAGAAACTGAAGACGTTTATGTAGATTAGAATTGTCGGTAAGCTTTTCACCATTAATTAAACGACAATATGGAGTACGTGTTTAGTCTCTCCCCCCCCCCCCCACCCCAATCTACAGGGAGACTATGACAATATGGAGTACATGTTTAGCCCTCTCCACAGGAACACTCTATGACAATATGGAGTACATGTTTAGCCCTCTCCACAGGGGCACTCTATGACAATATGGAGTACATGTTTAGCCCTCTCCACAGGGGCACTCTAAGACAATATGGAGTACATGTTTAGCCCTCCCCACAGGAACACTCTATGACAATATGGAGTACATGTTTAGCCCTCTCCACAGGGGCACTCTATGACAATATGGAGTGCATGTTTAGCCCTCTCCACAGGGGCACTCTAAGACAATATGGAGTACATGTTTAGCCCTCCCCACAGGAACACTCTATGACAATATCGAGTACATGTTTAGCCCACCCCACATGGAGACTCTATGACAATATGGAGTGCATGTTTAGCCCACCCCACATGTAGACTCTATGACAATATGGAGTACATGTTTAGCCCACCCACAGCAGAGGATGAGGGCGACACTAACCTCTTAGCCACCTTTCGACTTTATTGCACTGGGTTTTTATCCCATATGGCTCAGTCTCTGTCCGCAGCGCGGAAAACGTCGCACAAAGCACAAACTCCGTATCTCCAGCGACAACCCTCAGGAGTCTCCGAAAAAATACACTCGTGAACCAAAGGATGCGGCCCAGAATCGAACCCACAACCTTCGGAGCCCGCCGGCTTGACCACTTCGCCACGGAAACTCCGTGAGGAATATTTGAAATCATTACCCCCCAAGAACCCACATAGCACATACACTACCTACTACACTATTACCATGTTGAAAATAAAGATAAGTACACACCATACAAAAAGTAGGTTTGGACCGAACAAAAATGGTTGGCTGAAAATGGGAAGTAGGGATGTGTTAGAATTATGACCATAAAGTTGTTAATTTGGTAACAGACATGTTGTATTAAATATCACATTAAAGGAGGTTGTTTAGGGAAAACTACTGTATTGATATTTAAAATGAGACATTTTGCGATGACAATGATACGGCGATATATAAGCCGATGGCAGGTATGGCATGTCGCTTAAAATGATTAATTATCCCTTGGCATTTAATCAGTTAATAATGACATTTTACCATGTTAAAGGTGAAGATAATGACATGTTTAATAATGGTATTTTACCATGTTAAAGATAAAGATAATGACATGTTTGTTAATGACATTCTACCATGTTAAAGATGAAGATAATCACATGTTTAATAATGACATTTTACCATGTTAAAGATAAAGATAATGACATGTTTAATAATGACATTTTACCATGTTAAAGATGAAGATAATGACATGTTTAATAATGACATTTGACCATTTTAAAGATGAAGATAATCACATGTTTAATAATGACATTTTACCATGTTAAAGATGAAGATAATCACATGTTTAATAATGACATTTTACCATGTTAAAGATGAAGATAATGACATGTTTAATAATGACATTTTACCATGTTAAAAATAAAGATAAGAACTTGTTGAATAACGTCAAATCGATACAACCGTACCATTATGTAATCGCAGCTATTATATATTTTCTGTGTCGATACTCAGGACATGCTGTGGAACCTGCAGGCAGAGATGTTCTTGACCTTATTCAAAGCCTCAATAATACCCGGGCGGATTCAATATCAGGTCTCCGATACACAACTGGACCCAACAACACACCAGCCTTGTTGCTTGAAGGTAGGGCGAATACGATTCTTATGTATTGCTTTCGTTTGTGGGGTCGATATATGTATGGCATCGTTGCGCACACTTCTGTCTCGACACATAAATGAAATGTTTGTAATTTCTGCTGGCATTAATTGAGGAAATGGGTTTGTGAATGAGAGTGGATGATTGAATAGATAAGGTATGAATTAAAGAATGAATTAATCTGGTATGTTTAGTTTAGTCGACGGATCAACATCACTGCACACGGGTGTAACCCATAAGTAAAAGTCGCTTAAAAGTCGACAGGGTTGACTTCTTTGCACCGGGTTTTATCCCATATGGCTCGGTCTCTTTCCGCAGCGTCGCACAAAGCACGAACTCCGTAGCTTTTAGCGTCGACCCACAGGAGTCTCCGAAACATTTAACTCGTAAACCGAAGGGTGCGGCCCGGAATCGAACCCACAACCTTCGGGGCACGAGTCAAACGGCTTGACCACTTCGCCACAGAGACTCCCCATAAGTGTTCCGTTCTACTCCTAACTCAAGCCTGAGTCCGGAGAATCTCAGCTCAGTGCACGAATTCCGTAGCACTGGCTAAGATCCTGAAATACTTTGGGTAGATTTTTAACTCGAAATTTGGAAAGCGCCATTAGGCTACTCTTTTTTGATTTACAATTCCCAAGGGATTTTTTACGTGCACAATACGCACGGACGGGAGTCCGATCTCACTACACAGAGACCAGGGGACATTTTTTTACTAGAAGACCACGTTAAAACATCCCGGTCCTCACCGGGGCTTGAACCCGGGACCTCCAGCACTCGAGGTGGACACCATACATCGAGACTACTCAGCCCCCCCCCCCACTTAATCTGGTATATGTTTGTATATTTGTGTATGGACTTGCAGTGATTGGCTTCTTCTAGGAATTGTGATTTCCATCTCAGTTTTCTCCAAGCCACATTAATGTGAAATATGGCCACAGTATTTCCGTTTCCGAGACACAATACTGAATAATGTTTATAAGCGAGTTGTTGTTCTCTCTCTCTCTCTCTCTCTCTCTCTCTCTCTCTCTCTCTCTCTCTCTCTCTCTCTCTCTCTCTCTCTCTCTCTCTCTCTCTCTCTCTCTCTCTCTCTCTCTCTCTCTCTCTCTCTTCTCCCTGTTGTTCAGAATTGTAGTGTGTCCGTATGTCTCTTTTTCTTGGCTGTTAATTAACAATCACTTTAATTAGGACAAGGAGACAGAGCCAGTTACCTTGGGTGGAGTCTGTCTAGAGGACACAAACATGAAATAAATAGATGCAGAAGTCAGACACACTGATCCACGAGATGCCTGACTTGTTGTGACGAATTTCTTCCGAAAGAGGTACAAAAAAAAAGAACAAGAACAACGTTCTCTCTTAGGGTAAGCGGCCAGACATCGCCGTTTCATATACTCGTGTCGGGTCTTGATTGCTAATACAAGTAGCCATTTCAAGCTCATTACCTAAGATCTTACGGACGTCTTCGTGGCGTAGTACTTAAACCACCTGCCTTGCTTTTCGAAGAACATGAGTTCTTTTTCTATCATTCTGTTCGCGGATGTACTTTTGTAACCGGAACCCCTGGGGGTGGTCGGTGGAGCAAGGGCGTTTGACCCAGTGAGACAATCTTGATTGGCCGCCCTGCGGAATGAGATCAGTCCCGGAAGTCGACCCTCTTTCCTGTAAATCTCTTCGAACAATTTTGCTTCTGATTAACCCACAACTAATCATTCCACCACACATTAACACACAGATTAAGAGAAGTTGCATGTAGTAATATTGGAATGGAATAAGAGAAATATAAACATAAGCATTATTTTCTGTCTTACTGTAAATTATGTTTCATTTCGACAAATAGTTTTATTTTACGGTTTATTATTGCTTATATTGTGAATCACACACACTCACACACGTATATATAGAATGTGTGTGTGCGTGCGCGCGCGCGCGTGTGTGTGTGTGTGTGTGTTTGCGCTCGCACTCGGGTGTGTGTGGAGAGAGGAGGGAGGGAGGAGAGAGAAAGAAACTTAAATCTGTTAAGTACGTAAGCCATTCAACTAAAGCTCCTAATCCGACCCTGCCCGAGAAATACTAAAACAGTCACACACATTCTTAAAATAAAGACATAAAAGCTAGGTACTTGTAACGTGAATCAGTTGATCAAACTAGCAGGGCAGTTTCAGAGCTGACTTACGGCCTGCTCGAGATCTGCAGCACCTTCTGGGGATCAATGGGTGTGAGCCAAGTCTTGCCAGGCGCGGGCAGAGCGGTGCAGATAGTTGAGTCTGGTACTGAGACATTCGCTGTTGTCTGGCCGAGTAAACAAACAGCCGGTCTATTTATACATCCAGGAAATCTCGGCTGGGGACGATGGCGGGGAGAGTGAGCGGAAGGGGGGGGGGGGGCTTTAATCTATAGACTTGTAGCTGCTTGCTTGGAGTGGGGGAGGGGTGGGGTGGGTTCTGGGTTGCTGGACTAGCTCTGGAGGGTTTGGACAGGGTTTTGGACTGGGCGGAAGACATTGGTCAGGCAGACTGGAAGACAGACTGACAGACATACTGAGAGACAGATTAAGAGACATTTTGATAAACAGACATATAGACATACATATTGATGGACAGGATAACACATACACACACGCGCGCACACACACACAGACACACACTCACACACATACACACACACACACAGACACACACTCACACACATACACACACACACACACACACACATATATATATATATATATATATATATATATATACACTGAGAGGCAGACTAAGATAAGAGACACATTGATAGACAAACAGACGTATAGATAGACTGACTAACAGATGTATAGACAGAAATAAAGAAAGCCAGACAGATAGACGGACATGAAGACATACACACATACGTGCGCGCGCACGCACACACACATAATATAGTATAATATAGTATAATATAATATAATATAATATAATATAATATAATATAATATAATATAATATAATATGGCCTAGAGATTAAACGACTTTCTCCGTAATCCCGTTTATCCACATGGGGTAACGCATCGCGCGAGAATTGGAAGCAGTTCTCGTCGCCTTGATAAATTACGGGATGAGTGAGCCGCCCGCTCAGAAAGCAATGGCGAACTTCTGAGCGTAATATTGCCAAGAAATCAATGACAGCGGTAAAATGCTGGTGTTGACAGCGATGTCCTGTAAAGGATATGCGAAAAAAAAAATATAATATAAACAGACCGACAGACCATGAATGCAGTCAATGTATAATCAATACATATGGTCCATCTACCGAGGAGACTGAGCACCCCAGGGTACCCACTCAGCGACACAGACGGTGGGTGGTCATACCCAGAGTCGGATAGTTCACTCACGGAGAGTCGATGTGCTACCGAGGTCGTACATTCCCTTGCGCAGTCTGTCCTCTTCTATCCTCGCAAGTAAAAGGACATTATGTTATTTTTAATGGGCTCAGAATCGGGCATGTAAACATATGCCATCTATTAGGGAAGCTGCCCGAACTATCACTTATACTTAATCAAAATTTTCACATGTTTGGCGTTAGTGAAAGTCGATTAAATGGCAACATCTCAGATGATGACATCGCTATCAGAGGTTTTAAAACCATTAGAAGAGATCCCTATCAGAAACAAGAGACGGGTATTGCAGTTTATATTTCCAACTCGCTTAACGCCCACCGCAGGCTAGACTTTGAAACCTGTGAGATTGAGTGTGTATGGATAGAGGTTAAACTTCAAAATTGCATACCGCTAGTAGTTGGCTATCTTTATCGAAACCCCAGTGCAGGAAATATCTGGTATGAAAAATTCACCACTATGATGGATGTAGTCTTTAGTAATGCTAGGGAAATAATATTGCTAGGTGACTTCAACATAGACACTAACAAATCAAACAAAACATGGGAAAACATAATAGAGTCATATAATTTCCAACAGTTAGTCAAACAAGCCACTAGAATCACTAAATCATTTGCAACACTTATAGATCATATTTATACTACGTGTGCTGATAACATCACAGAATGTAGTGTACCTATCAATGCAATGAGCGATCACTATCCAGTATGTTGCACGTGGTCGAAAAGGGGCACCAAAACTCCCAAACACAAACATATAAGCATAAAATATAGAAATTACAAAAATTTCAATCCAGACGTCTTCTTACAAGATTTGGTCAACTCATCTCTAGATTATGTTTACCAGCTTCCTGACCCAGACGATGCTCTGGACCACTGGCTAAAGACCTTTCTAAGTATATTTGATAAACATGTTCCATTTAAGGAAGTTCGTGTTAAACATCACACAAAGCCCCCGTGGATCACACAGGAGGTAGTTGAACTTATGAGAGATCGCGACAGGGCTCACAAAAATAGAGATCTAACTATGTACCGTAGTCTGAGAAACAAAGTTCAATATGTTATTCGGAAGGAAAAGAAAAACTATTTTAAGAACATAGTAATAGATAAAACCAACACTAAAGATATATGGAAAGCAATTAATACCTTGACAAACAAACACAAATCATCACAATCATTACCATCAAATCAGGTTACATGTGATCAATTCAGTAGATACTTTCAGTCCGACATAAACCAACTGAAAGCTGCAATACCAGATGCGCCTCATGACATATCTTTATTACCATCATTCTGTGAGAACAAATGCTATGGACATATTTCCTCCAACATACCGCTAATGACGACAACTGAAGTATTTACTCATCTCCGTAATCTAAAAAACAATAACTCATCAGGACTAGATGGAATTAGTAGTCGGATCCTTCGCCATGCTGCACCGGCGATCTGCGAGTCACTAACTTTTATATATAATCAATGTCTAACCAGAGGTCACTTCCCATCAGCCTTTAAAATCGCTAAAGTGTATCCTCATTTAAAAGCTGGTCCTCTAGACGATCGTCTCATGAGTAATTATAGACCAATTTCCATATTATCCTCATTATCCAAACCGCTAGAAAAGCACATCCACAAAACAACACTAGATCACTTAGTTCGCCATAAACTGATAGTTGACAGTCAGTCAGGATTTCGGCCAAAATATTCTTGCCATACGGCACTAACAAACATGATAGAAAACTGGCATCAAAATATTAACAACAATACTCTATGTGGAGCGGTGTTTATAGACTTTAGGAAAGCATTCGATATGATAGATCATACTATTCTAATTAAAAAACTAGAAACAATGAAAGTAAGTTTTAATATAGTGACATTAATAAAATCATTCTTATTAGACAGAAAGCAAGTAGTATCACACAATAAAGTTTTATCTCAAGCCATTACCATTAATATTGGAGTACCTCAGGGGTCTATTCTTGGCCCTCTATTATTTGCCATTTATATAAATGATCTTCCATTAAATCTGTGGTCGTCCTGCGATCTATTTGCTGATGACTGCACAGTGTATACAAACGCTGTTGATCGTAATGTGCTAGAACTATCCTTGCAACAGGAAATAAATAGTGTAGTTAACTGGAGTCATGCAAACCGCATGCAAATTAACATTACTAAAACAGAGTCTATGTTAATAGGAACCAGGCAAAGACTTCACACTCTAAACTCGCAGAGAACTCTTCAGCTGCACATTGGCAGCACGCCTGTAGAAAGTGTCACCGAGCACAAGACACTGGGTGTTATCATAGATCAAAATCTAACTTTTAACTCACATGTTCATGCTCTAGTTAAACAAATAGCCAAAAAAGTATACCAACTTGCCAAAATTAAAAATTTCCTTGACGAAAACACAAGAAAGATATTCTATACTTCTCATATACAAACACATATTGATTACTGCTCCACAGTCTGGGATGGATGCTCCAAATCAATAACAAAACGCCTATATTCACTCCAGAAAAGGGCAGTGCGTTTAATTAATGGTGAAAAGCTTACCGACAATTCTAACCTATATAAACGTCTCCGGTTACTGCCACTCCACAAGCGCCTGCTTTTTAATAAGACCAAACTAATTCACAAAATCCTATTTCAAAATGCTCCAAGCTACCTTTGGCCATTGTTTAAATATAACGCTAGACATAGCGAACGACTAAATATACTTCATGTCCCTAAACCTAGGATAGACTTATATAAAACAAGCTTAGCATACTCTGCCGCTCAGTTGTGGAACAATCTTCCACAAGAAATCAAAGACACCACCAATCATGATACATACATTCGCAACTTGTTTGAACACTACCTTAGTACAGACTACATCCCCCCATAACAAACAACACAAAAAAGACAATAATGGTAACTTATCTCAAACGACAACTAGCCAAAAAACATTCCCTTATGTATGGCACGTTACACCCTCCTTAGGTATTTATAATGCCCATGTTAAACACTGCCTCAGTGAGTCATTTGTTATTGATTATTTTTCATGCGTTTTAATGTTCTTTTGTTGTCAAAAGTTGCTTCATAAGTGATGTTGAATGAAAGAATGTATGAGAGGAAATAGAGAAGAAGGGCAGAATGTCAGACGGGCCTGCGTGCCCAATTCTTAACCCTTTGAAAATAAAGACTTATTATTAGTATTATTATTATTATTAGTCACGACCATACCAACGCCACCCGTACATACTCTAACATCACCAATACTCACATCCGAATACCTGCACATATACCCACCCATACATCCGCTCACAACCACACTCACCAGCACCAACATAACCTACACCCACACCTACATACACCTACACCCACACCTACATACACCTACAACCACACCTACATACACCCACACTAACGCCACCAACACTCACAACCATATCCACCCGCATAACCACTTAAACAAACACACATACACATATCCAAACCCCACACGTACTTGCACCCACACAGTACCATAAACATGTCACGATGTGAGGAACCACATACACACACTGTGTGAAAGGATTATGCAACCACGCAACATCTATATGCCCCTGGCAAGAAAAAGAACACACACACACACACATGCACACACACACATGCACACATACGCACGCGCGCACACACACAGACGCACTAGGATTAAGCAATATCTCATACCAAAGTTGATAAGCAGCTATACTGGGGCACCTCATGCCCTCACACTAGCGACCGGGCACGCGCCTCATTATCAGATCTGTCACAGAAACGTGGTTAGATAAAAAATGCTGGAGCAAAGTCTAGCGCAGGGGTTCTCATCTTGTCCGGTCCTGTGTACCCTTTTCTATCACATTTTAAAATATATTTACCATTCTTCCACTCTAGGTGGATTTAACTCAAAATAGGAGTATATAGAAGATTACAAAAAGACGAGTTCATATTCTGTGTTATTTATACATAACTTTAGTTTTAGTTTAGTTTAGTCGACGGATCAACATCACGGCACACGATTGAAACGCATAAGTGCTCCGTTCTTGCCATATACCTGGATCAGGCTATGGTTTGTAAGACACACTTTGCACGGCATTAGTTTAACAATAATGAATAAGTGTGCAAGACGTTTTGGTGCAAACACGAAAACGTCACGATAAGGGCAGTTAGACTAGAGCTACGGTCCACGGCGGACGTGGCTTCTGGTCACTACAGCACGGCTAATACTATGCCGCTTCATTGCCAAGGAGCGGGAGATACGCGGCGGGGTTAATTATATATATTTATTTATAAATACCTTCCAGTCCTCCTTGTTCTTTAGGTGACAAGTGAAAAGCCAAAATTGGCCACTGACAAATCAAACCTTTTATAAGACGACGCTGGATAGTCTTCTTCACACAATCCACTTTAATACGACGATTCTTAACAACGCAGTCGCTCCACAGAAATGTTACAACTATACTTCACAACACATTATTCTAACTAAAGCGGCATAGTATTAGCCGTGCTGTAGTGACCAGAAGCCATGTCCGCCGTGGACCGTAGCTCTAGTCTAACCGCCCTTATCGTGACGTTTTCGTGTTTGCACCAAAACGTCTTGCACACTTATTCATTATTTTTAAACTAATGCCGTGCAAAGTGTGTCTTACAAACCATAGCCTGATCCAGGTATATGGCACTTCTATTCCTAACTCAAGCTGAGTGAGAAGAATCTCAGCTCAGTGCACGAACTCCGTAGCACCGACGAGAATCCTGAAATACTTTGGGTAGATTTTTAACTCGAAGATTTTGCCCGGGCAGCGCAGTTAGGCTACTCTTTTTTTGATTTCCAACTGGCAAGGAATTTTTTACGTGCGGAACAATACACACGGGCGTCCGGTCTCACTACCCAGAGACCAGGGGAAATTTTATTACTAGAAGTCCACGTGACAAAAAATCTCGGCCCTCACCTGGGCTTGAACCCGGGACCTCCAGCACTCGAGGCGGACACCATACCTTGAGACCACTATGGAGTACAACATTGAACGATGTTATGTATATAGTGTTTTGTTCCGTGTTATGTATATAGTACATAGTTCCATGTAATGAATATACTGTTTTCTTTTCATGCTATGTATATATTGTTTTGTTCCATGTAATGCATATAATATATTGTTTCATGTAATGTATATAATATATTTTTCCATGTAATGTATTTAGTATATTGTCCCATGTAATGTATATAGTATGTTTTGTTCATGTAATGTATATATTTCTTAGTTCCATGCTATTATGTTGTTCCGTGTTACATATATAGTGCTTTGTTCCATTTATATTTGACGAAGATGATCCGTATGACAGTGAAACGGTTTATTATTTTACAATTAGGATATTAATAACTGGAGCCGCGGTAATGCTGTGGCTAGACGCTAGCTTGACGGACCGGTGGTCATGGGGTGGAACCGCATCATCTTTTTAAATCCGCACCATCGATAGCATTTTTTTTTAAAAATGACTTGGGCTTGCTGTCGACCCGGTCAAAAATGTGCTACCTGGAAATGTCTCGGGAAATAAAGGCGGTCGGTATAATACTGACAAGAATACTAATCAGTTACCGACTGGTCTATAAACGATGTGTCTTGCACTACATGCCCATACGCCTTAAGGCTCGGAGAGGGAGTCGTTTACTTAAATCTTTGCCTTTTACATCAACAATTTCCAGAGATGATTTCATTGTTGTCTTCGAGACATGTTATAGCGATAGAAAACGTCCAGGTTTGGTCTGGGTGACATGTCACTGTGCTCACGCGGACAGTGTGATCAGACCGCGTATCATGTTCTCCGGGATGACCCCAGTATAGCCAGCCAAGAAGGGAATGCTGGCCTGGTGAGACGGTACTGCGTTCACAACTGTGTGGAACTAAAGAAGAGCCCCAAAACGCTGTTACTACATCATGAGAACTAGTCTGTCGGTGTGGACATGAAAGAACGACCGCAAGAAGAAGAAGAAAAGCATTTTACATCTACAATAGGCAGTCTCCGTGGCGATGTCGTTACACAATGTGCCTCGCTCTGAGGGGTTTGTGGGTTCGATCCCGGGCTACATGGTTTGGTTCACAGGTGCAATTTTTTCGGAGAATCCTGGGAGTCGTCGTCGTAGCTATGGAGTTTATGCTTTGTGCGACGCTTTCGTCGGGTCGCTCTGCGGAAAGAGACCGAGCCATATGGGATGAAACCCGGTGCAATGTTGTGTTTGCGTTCGCTCGCCTTGAACTCAAGCGTAGTCCATACATGTGCTGTTACTTCTAATACCCTGGACTGATTTTTGCGTGTGGATTCGCTTTTCCCATTACCAGTGTCCCTCGCCATCATCCGCCTTCTGACCGAGAATTCTTATCCATCCGGCCCCGCTGACCGTCATATGCAGTGAAGACGATCATCTTGACTTCTAAACCCCTTTATTAAAACATCTAAAATAAACCTATTTATGGTCATCTTTATTTCTAAATCCCCTTTATTAAAACATCTAAAATAAACCTATTTATAATCATCTTGACTTCTAAACCCCTTTATTAAAACATCTAAAATAAACCTATTTATGACCATCTTGACTTCTAATCCTCTTTATTGAATCATCTAAATTAAACCTATTTTTGATTATCTTGACTTCTAAACCCCTTTATTGAAACATCTAAAATAAACCTATTTATGACCACCTTGACTTCTAATCTCCTTTATTGAAACATCTAAAATAAACCTATTTATGATCATCTTGACTTCTAATCCCCCTTATTGAAACATCTAAAATAAACCTATTTATGACTACCTTGACTTCTAAACCCCTTTATTAAAACATCTAAAATAAACCTATTTATGATCATCTTAACATCTAAACCCCTTTATTAAAACATCTAAAATAAACCTATTAATGATCATCTTGACTTCTAAACCCCTTTATTAAAACATCTAAAATAAACCTATTTATTTTATCTGTAACTGATTGCTTAACAAACTAAACACACATACACGCTCGCACTCACACGCACACACAAACACAATGTTATGATGATATCCCGAGACAAAACAACAACCACACCTCATATATCACACCTGAACACAGCGCCAAGTCAGTAGAGTATCTATGTCACGAAATAAAAAAAACAAAATTTAAATCTCAGTGCAGCAAAAACAAACACGATGAAAACCGATAAAACAAATATGGCAACGATATATTTATCATTAGAGAAAACTGAACGAAATCTGAGCCGGTTTAAATATCCAGATTCTCAGCCGGCGGACAATGGGAACGTGTGAACAGAAATGATGAAAACAACAAAGAGACTTTGCTCTGCCAAAAGCTAAGGCAATAGAAAACTTCGTGGAATGGAACAGAAAGAACAACACAAGTCGGACAACTAGGAGGGTACGCATTTCTTGTAACAAGTAGGAAACTCGCGTATTTGTCATATCAATTTAAAACAATAACACATATCCGCCTGTGAATATAAATATTGCAGATCGTCGTCATCATCATCATCATCATCATCATCATCATCATCATCATCATCATCACCATCACCACCATCATCAACTGCCTTGCCGACTGGCGTGGGGGATCATGCTTCTCCACAAATTGCTATCTGCGACTGTATGGATCAGTTCATGTGTTGTCCCTTCCTTGCCATGACATAAGAATAACAGTCAGTGGTCATTGAGAGTAGGTGAGTTTGTTGGTGGGGGCAGCTATCCCCATACAATACCTCAAAACTTTATGACGGGCCATGGGCGAGTAAGAGTCGCCATATATATATATATATATATATATATATATATATATATATATATATATATATATATATATATATATATATATATATATATATATATATAAACGCCTTCCGCCCCACTCCCTTTTTTCCGTTTCCCGTACTGCTTTGCAGGGTCTGTCTTTTTAGTTAATTAGCGAATATCACACAAAATGCTCCCCACTGTCCAATGTGAAAAGTGGCATAGACGGGAGTCTCGGCAATCCAACAGCCCGCACAGGTACACTGTGCTTAATGCCAACACAAAATTCATCCACGAATACCAGTTTATCGTCGATGGACTCGGCAGTCACCATGTCACAGTCCTAGATCTCTAGGGGATTGAAACTCGGGCTCATACAGGCAACAAACTCCGTTAGATACAATTTAGCATCATTTAATTACATGTATATTACAGTACGCTGGCGAAGCGAGTTTTCACACGCCAGCATTCAGTACATTGCATATCACAGGAGTGGTTTATAATGAACATGGTTAACACAATAACTCTAGCAGCTATCTACACATATGTCTAAGACCCCTTAATACTATTGGGTCTACTATCAAGTCCCCTTAAGGTAAGCCCTGTTGCTTCCTCGATGTCCAGTCTCTGTCTGACTGTTCCACACGTGTCGCAATCCGACACGGGTGGCAACTCTCTCTGAGTTTCTCGTGGACCCCGCAATCGGCGGGTCCCATCAGTGTCCACGGGGCTGTGGACACACTGACCGGTCCTTCGAGAAGGCTCTGGATTATTCAAGCCTTCGAGTGACTCGGTTCTTTCCCTTTTGCTGGAGTACTCTCCCTTCGCCAGTATCCCTTACGTTTATATCTGTACCGTGCCTATGTGAGTCTGTGACAGGAGTCCCCCTCTCCCCCTGCTTTGATGGGTTCTTATATGGTAAATTAGTTCTGTACTAATTCTGTCACAGGATCACATAAAGTCGGTGTTTGTAGTTTTTTGGATAGTAACTTGGTAACTGACATATCTGCATCACCAACTCATGTATTCTCCCATACCCCACTTTAAGATGATTGCTGAAGAGGTTTCTCTCTTCTATGTCTTTAAACATGCTTATCTGACCGAAGTTCCGTGACGTTTTCCAGTTGATTTTACAACCGCGCCCTTCTCAAGTATCCGTGATACCAAGATATTAAAACTCTGTGTAAGAGAGTTCTAACAAGACAAATGTCTTGGCTATTTAGGTACACCTGCAACATCTTGTTCTGTGTGTGTATTTCGATACATTTTTACTCCCGTATGTTGTATAATGCTGAATATGTAGCTATGCTGTTGTTCTATCACATCTGACTACGTGTTCCTGTTGGCTTGTTCGTGTATTGACTGATATGTTGCTGTTTCTAATAAAGTGACTGCACTTTAATTGTTCGTGTTCAGTTTTAAGTTTGTATAGAGTGTGTGTTCATTGTGTGGTTTATCTCCAAGCGTCACGAGTTGGGATATCCCTTGTCATGAATTACCCCAATGTGTAATGCATGATCGGGTATTCCAAGCAGTGGTGCTTAGATGTAGTGTATTAACTCCTAAACATGTATTAACAATTAGACAGGTAATACATTTTAACATGAAAGACGCAGACAAATTAAAATAAATACGTTTTGCGTACAATTTGTCCGCTCAGTATATCATTCTCTCATTTAATTCATTCACTCTGTCATTCATCCAACTTTCATACACAATAGTATTTTGTTAAAATATATAAATAAAGTTGAGGTAAACATTCAAGGGAAATAACCAATTTTTGCACACCCTGACTATTTTTCAAAGGGATTTAATTTCAAGAAAGTAAATAATAACTAAATTACAAGATGTCAACGTTAGAACAGTGCATTGAAGCAGGTATTAGGTTAGGATATAAAGAGGAAAAACTTTCAGAATGGGCACAAAAGACACATGCGGAAAATATTGCACGAGAAGAAAGAGCAATAGAAAGAGAAGAGAAGAAGATGTTAATGGCAGCTGAAGAAAGGAAAATGCAACTGCAAGCAGAAAGAGAAGAGAGGCAGATGCAACTGCAGGCTCAAGAGAAGAAGATGCAGATGGAGATCGAGGCTGCGACCAAGCAAGTCCAATTAAATGCAGACACACAGATAAAACTGAAACAAATGGAAATAGACTCCAACCTAGAAATGTCAGTAAACAAAATTAGAAGTAAAGAAGATGAACAAAAATACAGCAAATATAAAGGCCTTGTCAAAGCATTTTGTTCAGGAGATTCTATAAGCGCATACTTAGAGAACTTTGAGTTCTTGATGACTCACCATCAGGTCGCAAAAGTCGACTGGTCATTTATATTAATGAGAAATTTAGCTTTAGAGCCCTTAAAAGTGATAGAGACAGTTCCGCAAGACATGAGGAAAGATTATGATTATTTAAAACAGAGAATACTCCAACATTTTTCATTAGATACAGCTGGCTATCAACTACAGTTCTATAATTATCACCATCACCTAATCAAACTTTCATTGACTACGTGTCTACAGTTCAAGATATTTGTACAAAGTGGATAACCTCAGCGAAAACAAATAACAACCATGACAAATTAAAAGAGCTGATTATAATTGATAAAATTATTAGCACTATCCCAACACCTTTTTCTAAATTTTTGAGACAAATGGATTGTAAAACCATCCAAGAAATCGAAAATAAAGGGAGCGCATATTTTTCAGCGAACCGCGATATTTTTCAGCTAAACATGAGCCAACATGAAACAGCAGCGGTTACGAACACAAAATATTCGAAACCAAATGAAAATAGGTTCAAACAACGCCCTAAATTCTCAAAACCAGCCATGTGCCAGTATTGTCATCTGATGCACGAACAGTTTGCGATGTGTGACAAATCACCAAATTATCCACATCATCTCCAAAAGGTAGTGGAAAAACAAATGAACAAGAGAAACGCATATCAGAGAGCGGCTAAATGCTATTTTTGCGCGAGCTATGGGCATTTTTCTTCTGTCTGTGAAGGGAGAAAGAGGATGAAGCAGGCCAACGCCGCATTGATAGACACCTCCTCGGATGGGGAGATTGAACAACAGAATGAATGTGACATCCAGAATGAAAGTGCGTGTGAGTCAGGCAACGCAATAGAAATCATCAATACCATCTCTGATAATAAATGCAACACCTGTAGAAAGTTTCAGCTTGATACAACCTTGTTATGTGGCCACACAATACCAGTTTCTAACGAAATGGCCAACGCAGCCTTATCACCAACAGGCAATTTAAATTATTTAACAGGTTTTGTTAACAACAAACAATGCACATTAATACGTGATTCCGGGGCGACTCTTTGTGGGATTGTGTAGAGGGACTATAATAGCTTATTTACAGATAGCTGCAAAGTTTCTAACTTTGGCATGTGTTAAAGTTGATATATTATTTTTACTTGGCAAACCCAAAAATAGCTGTTCTGAAACGTAAAGCTTCTTATTGCCAAAACCGGCGATTGCCCCCAAATAGCCTGTCACAGTCCTAGATCTCTAGGGGATTGAAACTCGGGCTCATACAGGCAACAAACTCCGTTAGATACAATTTAGCATCATTTAATTACATGTATATTACAGTACGCTGGCGAAGCGAGTTTTCACACGCCAGCATTCAGTACATTGCATATCACAGGAGTAGTTTATAATGAACATGGTTAACACAATAACTCTAGCAGCTATCTACACATATGTCTAAGACCCCTTAATACAATTGGGTCTACTATAAAGTCCCCTTAAGGTAAGCCCTGTTGCTTCCTCGATGTCCAGTCTCTGTCTGACTGTTCCACACGTGTCGCAATCCGACACGGGTGGCAACTCTCTCTGAGTTTCTCGTGGACCCCGCAATCGGCGGGCCCCATCAGTGTCCACGGGGCTGTGGACACACTGACCGGTCCTTCGAGAAGGCTCTGGATTATTCAAGCCTTCGAGTGACTCGGTTCTTTCCCTTTTGCTGGAGTACTCTCCCTTCGCCAGTATCCCTTACGTTTATATCTGTACCGTGCCTATGTGAGTCTGTGACACACCATAAAGACCTCATTGACCCGGGTTTTCTCACATGGCTCGGTTTCTCACCGCAGGGCGACCCGCCGAAAGCGTCGCACAAAGCACGAACTCCGCAGCTTCAGCGCCGACTCCCAGGAGTCTCCTGAAAAAAAATGCACTCGTGAACCGAAAAGGCAAATCAGTCAATTCAGCAACAGCCGGTAGCCATTGTTCCGAACATGCAAGTCACTGTACAGGACAGATGTAAAAGCATTCCACGCGAATTTCACAGCTCACGGTGTCGCCCATGCACTCACTCAGTAGCAGGACGACGGAACCATGTACTACCAGTCCAACATGAGGAAAATGCGATTGCAAACCGTAGCCACAAGCATAAACACGCCACGGGCCCCAACGGTTCAATGCCTAACCGCCATGTTGGCGACGGGAAGTCGGTCTTTATAGACACAGGTTAGTGAAGAGAACAATAACCATACACAAACCAGCGAAAGGCAAGGGAAAACCATCGCTGAATTTGCCCAATGTAATCATGCTTCAAGACAAAATAGTGTAGAAGAGTATAAAAACAATTCTTTCAGCAGAATGGAGAACAAACAAACCTTTATGTCGGAGACTGGTTATTAGACAAAGAAAACTGAGGGAAGTGAAATATTTTGGATATGTAAAACTTTTAATAACACTTTACTGATGTTTGCTTGTGGATTAGCTTTCCCTATTACCGGTGAACCCCATCATAGGGATAACCCACTCCGTCTTCTTAGGTACTTGTAATTGCCATTCCAATTCAAGGACGTACAACAGACACGAACGTCTAGAAAAGACAAACAGGAGAGAAGTGTACTGAGAGGCGGTGAAGAGGAAGATCACAAGGTAGAGGGATTAAAAATGTGCTCTAATTTATACATAAAGCAGCAGAGGCTGAGGAGTTAAAACACCCTCCCACTGCTTGAGTTCTATAAACGGTCAATAAGAATTAACTGATTGAGTGTTAAACACAAAGTATGTTTAGACCTCACGAAATATGAATGGCGGAAAATGGGAAGTAGGAGTGTCACATTTCTAGCTTAAAGGTTGGTGATATGGTAGCAGACATGTTATATTATATATCAAACTAGCTGACCCGGCCCGGCTTCGCCCAGGCCCTGGAGGGGATCTATCTATCTATCAGTCTGTCTGTCTGCTTGTTTGTCTGTCTGTCTGGCTGCTGGTGGGGAGCATCTCATTTAATTCATATAAGTAGTTATATAAGCTCTCCCGTTCCCGACTATCTGTCTGTCTGTCTATCTGTATGTCTGTCTGTCTGACCCGGCCCGGCTTCACCCAGTCCCTGGTGGGGAGCATCTCATTTAATTCATATACGTAGTCATATAAGCTCTCCCGTTCCCGACTATCTGTTTGTCTGTCTATCTGTCTGTCTGTCTGTCCCGGCCCGGCTTCACCCAGTCCCTGGTGGGGAGCATCTCATTTAATTCATATACGTAGTCATATAAGCTCTCCCGTTCCCGACTGTCTGTCTGTCTGTCTGTCTGTCTGACCCGGCCCGGCTTCACCCAGTCCCTGGTGGGGAGCATCTCATTTAATTCATATACGTAGTCATATAAGCTCTCCCGTTCCCGACTGTCTGTTTGTCTGTCTGTCTGTCTGACCCGGCCCGGCTTCACCCAGTCCCTGGTGGGGAGCATGTCATTTAATTCATATAAGTAGTCAAATAAGCTTCCGTTCCCGACTATCTGTCTGTCTGTCTATCTATCTGACCCGGCGTGGTTTCGCTCAGCTCCTGGCGCACAGTAACTTAAAAGAATGTCCTTCCACACACCATTCATTATTTTTAATGAAAACTGTTTTTAATTACCGACATGACAGTTGATAAGTTCTTTAAGCAGAAAAAGATGGGTTACAATGTTATGCATTATGCATTATTTTTATAAAAACTTTGAAAATGCCTTAAAGATTATATCATTATTTATTATAACTTATATGCCTGAAAATA
Source organism: Cepaea nemoralis (assembly GCA_014155875.1). Classification (NCBI taxonomy): domain Eukaryota; kingdom Metazoa; phylum Mollusca; class Gastropoda; order Stylommatophora; family Helicidae; genus Cepaea; species Cepaea nemoralis. The sequence goes on along the minus strand of JACEFZ010022668.1, from coordinate 15,142 downwards.
ACTATAGACAAAGAGTTTAACAATAGTGCAAGTAAGTCCAACAATATGACTATAAAGTATATAGAAATGTTATTAAAAGTTATGCCCCTTGAAATAACTTTTCTAGAGTGAAGTCCCCCTGCTATATAGACATTATATAATGAAAAATTAAAAAGTAAATGTTATTAAATAAGTAGAAGATTTTACACTATGAAACTATTATAGTCGGTTGCAAAGGAATGAAAGGAAGAGGTGTAGAAAATTTCATCTCAATCGGATGTACCGTTATCGAACCCATTTAATACACACAAACAAACAAAGTCACATACACTCTGTTTTATAGATATAGATTAAAGCAGTTCCAGCCGCCACATTAGGGGTGGGTTAACTAGACGTTTGACACAGCCGCCATATTAGGGGTGAGTTAAATAGACGTTTGACCCAGCCGCCACATTACGGGTGAGTTAATAGATGTTTGACCAAGCCGTCACATCAGGACTGAGTTAACAAGACGTTTGACCCAGCCGCACATTAGGCGTGAGTTAACTAGACGTTTGACCCAGCCGCATATTAGGGCTGAGTTAACTAAACGTTTGACCCAGCTGTCACATTAGGGCTGAGTTAATTAGATGTTTGACCCAGCTGCACATTAGGCGTGAGTTAACTAGACGTTTGACCCAGCCGCACATTAGGGCTGAGTTAACTAAACGTTTGACCCAGCTGTCACATTAGGGCTGAGTTAATTAGATGTTTGACCCAGTATAGCAGGTTTATTTTGAAGCTGAATGGCCACTAGATGAAACAAAGGTTCGCCACCCCAGATCAAATGCTTACTTCAGTAGATAAGTTAGATAGAATGGCAGCAGCTACCGAATTCGTGTATTAATTTATCTCGCTCTCTAACTTCCGGTTGCGGATTCAGCCCCTACACAGGTCAGTTGGACTAAAATATCGACTTCTCGTCTTTAACCTGGGGAAGTAAATCAGAAGTCGGAGTGAGTTCGCTTGATGGCAAGGGGCACAAGTAACAGGGAAAGGTAATCCACACACAAACATCAGTCCTGTGCACTTGAAGTAGTAGCATTTGTATGGACTACACCTGAATTTAAAGCGAGTGAATAAATAAAATAAAAAAGAAAGCTGTTTCTAGAAAGATTAATTTTCTCACATTTTGCTGTCATTGACTACAAATTCTCTCCTTCCCAACAATTGAAATTCACCCTTGGGAGGGATCCACTCCTGGTTGAGAACCACTGATTTAAGGGTTGGAGGAGAGACGGATACGGGGAGGCCTGGCGTTGTGTTGGAGTTGTCGTCTTGTGAGGGAGAAGCAGCCTGTGGAAAGTCCATTCCTCCAAGATATTCCAGGTGAGGCAGAACTGGAAGGCCTCGCGCCCCCCGACCCCCGCCCGCCAGGCTTCCTCCTCAGCAAGCAGCGTTTTTCCCTTGCGACTCCAGACAGAAGGAATGCGCCGACGGAATCTGGGCCAAGTCTGGTAGTTTCCGTGCACGAGTTGGTGGGTCTGCATGGAGCGACCCCCTTTGTTTCCCAACCACCTTATGTCTGTCTCTCACTCCTACATGCTCTTTGATTTCGTTCCTCGCTTTAAACTCGAGCGTAGTCTATAAACGTGCGACTACTATTAGTGGTTGTGTTAAGTGAGATACTTAGTGAGGGAACCAGTGAATAAGTGAGACAATGAATGAAAGAATGAGTGAGGCAGGTATGAGGGAAGGAGAGAGGGAATTATTAAAGGACTGAGAGCAGAATGTGAGAGGGAATAAGTGACTCAATGATTATATGAGTGAGAGGAGAATGTGAGAGGGAATAAACGACACAGTGATTAAAGAAGTGAGAGGAGAATGTGAGAGGGAATAAGAGACACTATGATTAAAGGAGTGAGAGGAGAATGAGAGAGGGAATAAGTGATACAAAGATTAAAGTCGTGAGAGGGGAATGAGAGGGGGAATAAGTGACAAAATGATTAAATGAGTGAGAGGAGAATGAGAGAGGGAATAAGCGACACAAAGATTGAAGGCGTGAGAGGGGAATGAGAGGGGGAATAAGTGACACAAAGATTGAAGGCGTGAGAGGGGAATGCGTGACGCAGTAGGTGAGATAATTAATGACACAATAAGTGAGGGAATAAGTGACACAATGATTAAACGAGTGAGAGGATAATGAGAGAGGGAATAAGTGACTCAATGATTATATGAGTGAGAGGAAAATGTGAGAGGGAATAAACGACACAGTGACTAAAGAAGTGAGAGGAGAATGTGAGAGGGAATAAGAGACACTATGATTAAAGGAGTGAGAGGAGAATGAGAGAAAGAATAAGTGACACAAAGATTAAAGGCGTGAGAGGGGAATGAGAGGGGGAATAAGTGACAAAATGATTAAATGAGTGAGAGGAGAATGAGAGAGGGAATAAGTGACACAAAGATTGAAGGCGTGAGAGGGGAATGCGTGACGCAGTAGGTGAGATAATTAATGACACAATAAGTGAGGGAATAAGTGAGGCACTGAATGAGAAAATGAGTGAGGCAATGAGTAAGACTATAGAAGACTCTGAACAATAGTATTTTGAAGAAATCGAGAATATAATGAACAGGGTGAATGGGAGACGCACTGCAAGGATGTTTTCGTGTGGGTTAGCTTTCCCCATTGCCAGTATCCCTCGCCATCAGGCGAAACCTCTCCGACTTCAGAGGTACTTGTAATTTACGTCCTTAAGTCAAGTCTTACTACTGTCTATCTCTCTACTTTTTGTCTCTGTCTGTCTGTCTGTCTGTCTACAGTCTGCATCTCTAGTGTTCGTCTTTGTCCTGTTTGTTTGTATGTCTGTCTGTTTCTCTGTTTGCCTGTTTGTTTTCTGTCTGTCTTTTTAATATGTCTGTCTGGCTACATTCTGTCTGTTTCCTGACTGCCCGCGTGTCTGTATATCTACTGTCTGTCTGCATGTCTGTCTATTGTATATCTGCCAGACACACATCACTGTGAAATCGCCAGCTGCATGTGACAGAAGGAACAGTTCAAACACAAAAAGCCGCAAACAACACGTTGCACGATTTATTGCCTGGCATATGTCAGTGCATCTCGTCAGGTGCATACTGCAGAGTTCTGTAACATATGAAGTTAATAAATCAATCATGTGCCATGCCGGAAAGCGTGGGCGGTCATAACTCGCCATTTCACTCGATCACCAGTGTCGTGGATCAGCTCAGTGTTCCTGTCTCGTCCATGCCATGTGACCAAGCCATCCCAGGTATTTTCCTCTCGGTCCTCCTCTTGGTCTGTTCCCTTCGATCTTGCCAGTTGTCACTAAGTTCTCCAATACATTTCTTCTCATAACACGTCCACAAAATTTTCATATTAAATAATAAATAAATAAATATATTTTCATATTAAATAATAAATAAATAAATACATTTTCATATTAAATAAATAAATAAACAATATTTCATTTTAATACTATAAACCATGAAATACTTAAGCTGAAACAATTAAAACACCTAGTCACGGATATTTTTCGAATGTGGAACATCTGATATCCCCACGGTAATTTATTTTTTGTGGCTTGTCTGTTTAAATTCACTAAGGGAATAAATTGTTTTAGAAAGAAAAGTGAGATGTGTAGAGCAGGAAAACACGTCGATATTCGAGTTTAGCCAGGACTTTCCATAGCTATCTAAACACACAATCAACAACAAACGGTCCATATGATTTCCTGCAGGATCTAATGAAGCAACATGTTCCGCTTAATCGCAAGCTTCCTCGGGTCAACAAGCGTGTCGTATTTAATCTATGACAAAGATATGTGCAAATATGGCTTTACATAACGGGATTTCCCGATAGCAAAGCTAAAGTAATTTGGGATCAATATGGGAATTCCCCAGCGTGCAATCTCCGCCTCACTGTCGTCTATTTGGTGAGTGCCTCATAAATAGTTCAGTGATGTCGTAAATATCCTAAACAATATCAAATAACACAAAGTAATCCAGCTTTGCAGAACACAATATATATACAACAAACAAATACTTACTCAAAAACACAACATTTAAACCTGGGAAAGACACTAAAAAATGTTTTGCATATCCTCTACAGGACATCGCTGTCAACATCAGCATCTTTCAGCTTATTGTTGGTTTCTTGGCAAGATTAAGCTCAGTAGTTTGCCATTGCTTTCTGAGCGACCGGCTCACATACCCCGTAAGTTACCGACGCGGAGAGAACGGCCACCGATTCTCACGCACGTCGCGTTACCCACGAGAGTATACGGGATTACGGAGAAAGTCGCTAACCTCTAGGCCAGGGTGCCCGGCAATGTTGAGGTTGGTACTCTTATATAGACAGCCGTGAAAGTCTGTTAGTCGTGGGGATCGGGGTAGGGGGTGATAACGGTGAATATCGTTCATTATTTGTGCGGATTCTTTGGATGACGAAGAGTCGTGGTTCGTAACGTTTATCTGTTGTTACTCAAAGTTACAAGTATTGATTGATGCTTATAGAAGTAGAAGGAAAAAAAGTAGAGATCAGAGGGTGTACTAGAGAACATAACAACTAAAAGTTAAGGCTGCCTTGCTCACCGCTTGCACATTTGTTTGTGTGCTGGCTTCGTGGTGTCAGGAGTTTCACTACTAATATTTCTGTGTACGTGTTGTTACTCACTTGCTTTCTAGGCCACACATTTAGCGCCATTATTATCATTATCGTCGTCATCAATATTATCATCACCATCAACGTTATCCCTAGCACCACGATTACTATCATCATCGTCGTCTTCATCATTATCACCATCATTATCATCATAATTACAATCACCATTATTATCATCATCAGTGTCCGCACCTTCTTCATCATCAGTATGTATATTCATTGTTATTATCATCGATATCAGCATCATCATTATCAGCACCACCACCATCATCACAGCCATGCATGATCATCTCCATCAGCAGTAACATCACCACCACTATCATGGTCACCATCATTATCGTCATTACCATCATCATCATCACCAACATAATCATTATCGTTATTACTAACATTATCGTTATTACTATCATTATCGTCATTACCATCATTACCATCCGCACCTTCTTCATCATCAGTATGTATATTCATTGTTATTATCATCGATATCAGCATCATCATTATCAGCA
>JACEFZ010022668.1:0-5000 GCA_014155875.1 Cepaea nemoralis | reverse complement strand
TAGACGCAGCTTGGTACCAGTTCAAGCCTGCCTGTATTAGATATAGTCAATTGTAGGACTTACTTGCCTTCTAGTGAAAACCAGCACTTTAGTTTTTTTTGATGTATTTGTATATATTACTAACTCGCTATGTGGCCGTGAGCCATGGAGCCTGAATTAACAACTTGAGAAGAACTCGGAAGCAATGGAGATGTGGTTCTTCCACGAATGTTGCGAATACCTTGAACTGCCAGAGTAACCAACAATGATTGCCTGGGAGAGGCTAATGAAACTAGAACATTGTATACAACTACAAGAATGAGACAGAGAACAATCTTCGGTCACATAATCAGAAGAGAGGATAGATCACCAGGAGAAAAGGCAGAGTCATACCAAAAGAAATGACGCTGGGTGGATGAGACAATGGCATGGAGGAATATCATCAACATAATTTATCCGGAACACCAAAGTCAAGATCTATGGAGATGCAAAAATGCCAGCGCAAGTTGACGGGGCACATGATGATGATTCCTAATTCGCACTGTTCGTGTTTATTGTTACTGCATCCTATAGATTTCCATCGCGGGTTGGCGTCTGTAGACAAGCAACTACATACAACCGTCAACGAAACATGACCAGCCCAAGAGTAGTCGCAGCCAGTACCTATTTACTGTGCTGAATCTGAACCTGGTTGTATGCTAATATACCTTTCAGCAGAGATGAATTTCCAATAGCAGCCCTGCACACCGCGCAGCTTTCTGAGTTTAAAGAGGACAAGTAGATCTCTATAACAGCCCGCATGCAGATGTCAGGCACTTTGGTGGTCAGTCAGGAGAATATTATCTACACCCACCTCACTCCGATAGATACAGGATCTTTTCAGGGCACAAATGGATTGACGACACCAAAGACATTGTACAAACCGTGGGATGACACTATCCAGTGTCACCAATCGGGCGCTAGAAAGTCATCTATCCCTCCTCACGAGGCTTGAAGACAAAATAACCTTCTGTGGATAACAATCCCTTTCAAATTATTATCCGAAAAGTGGCTGATTCTTTCACAGCATTACTAATATGAAGCTGGGACGGGCCCTAATTATAACTTCTCTTATGAAGTTAAACATGGAAGACATAATGGAAAAAATTACAGCAAAAGTGGAAGATGATAATGATGAATTTCCAGAACGTCAGTGTATTGGACTGAAGAGTTAAGCTCTCTAGAGGATTCACAATTAAGAGGTAAAGCTCTCCTAGAGAATTCACAGCCAACCAACCAGTAGACCCTGCAGCCGGGTTGAGTGTAAGTGTCTCGCCAGTACAGCTCAATAGAACATCTGAATGTATCACTAGTGTGTGAATGTATCACTAGTGTATCCCATCTGTGTGTCCCCAGGGAGCCCTGCAGGATGTAAAAATTGTCACACAAGCTCACGGATACTTGTTACAGTGTCCAGAACAAGATACAGGTCAGTCTACACATGTGTTCGCATGCTAGTTAGTTTAGTTGTCAGGTCGCTACATTTCCAGCAGACTGACATAGTGTTGCATCATCATCATCATCATCATCATCATCATCATCATCATCATCATCATCATCATCATCATCATCATCATCATCAACAACAGATTTATGTTACACTGTTTTGTTATAAGAATGTTTCCATGGTGAAGTAGTTAAGAAACCTACCTTGCGCTTTGAAAGTGTGGGTTCGTTTCCAAACTCTGTCATTCGGTTCTCCAGTGTAGTTCTCTCCGCCCCCCCCCCCCCCCCCCCCCGAGATCCCTTGTTGTTATCGCTGGAGCGTAGGTCAGCATGACCGAATGGATCACAAGACTCCTTCTTAAACATAAAAAAGTCAATTCACACAGGAAACAAATTTGGACATGTGGTCTGATACCAAGCGAACAAAACGAATTCTTCATACCATGTCTTATGTTGTTAGACGGTTCCAGTGATCATGCCTCTGTAAACCAACTGTCTCCCTTGTTCCTGATCATGATCATCGTCATGTTCCCTGCCAGCTGGCGTAGGCATTGATGTCTCTCCACAGATCTCGGTCTTCGGTGTTCTGGATCAACTCTGCTGATGCTATTCCTCCATGCCACTATCTCAGTCCATCCAGCATGATTTCTCTTAGCCTGCACTGCCTCTCTTCCCCTTAATCGTTCCAGCTGTCACGATGTTCTCCAATGCCTCTCTTCTCATCACATGACCAAAGAAAAATGTTTGTCTCTTTCTTATTGTTGTATATAACGTTACAGTTTCACTAGCCTCTCTCAGGCGTTCCTCAAAAGGAACTTTCATTCTCCGATGAATGCCTATAGCCTATAGGTTTCACCTCTTCACTGATCAAGAAACGGATAATAGAACGCCGTCACTCTTTTGTACACGTCAAAAGTGGGGCTGCCATATTTAAACTGTCCTTATGACGTCACCGCGTTCGTCTGCACCATGATATCACATGCTGAACACTATTGCCATCATTAGCAACTATGTTGACAGGTTACAAGACAATGGCATGGTTATTTTAATTTCTATTACACTTTTAAGGTTTTATTTTGAAACCTTCACACAGTTTTGTTAAAGTGTTTAAATATGCCATTTCTGTTCTTACAAGTTTGTTATTTTGTTTTTCTGAATCCACGTTTTCCTGTTAGGCTAGACAGTGTTTGTTTATTTTTTATTTTAGAATGTTTTTACTTTAAAATTTGTGAAAATCAGCAATGTCCTGATTCTGCTTCAAAACCAATTATCCTTGTTGCCAGATTGTCCTACGTGTGCCAAGTTTCAAGATTTGGAACAACGTGTGAAAGAAATGTCCAATATGTATTTAGAAATAACTTCAAAGGTGAGTACCTGTTCATTCACGTTATTTTGATTGCTACCTCTCTCTCCCTCGCTCCTTAAATTCTGTTGCTGTGTGATTACATATCTTCTGCGAGCTTGATTCTTTGTGGTAATTCATAACAAAACTTGACATAAAATAACACGGCTTATATTCATGTCCATAACACAGCTTATTTTCGTGTCTATAACTCAGCTTATATTCTTGTCCATAACTCTACTTTGTTTATCTTGTTCTGAGTTCGTCCTGTCAATATCCTCATCTACCTCTCCTCATTCAGTCCCTCACTTTCTGTCTGCCCAGTTGTCCAAGGCAGAGGAACGCTTGGCCGACCTGGAGCAATGTCAATGCATGCTGTTCTGTAATGACAATGGCACGCAGAGGAGAGAGGGCCAGGAGTGGAAGAGGGACAAATGTGACACGTGTCGGTGTCAGGTGAGTGGTTTCCTTCCTCCGTCTGACCACTTCTGTACCGCTACTTCGCTGTTGACTTTGATTTGTTTTAATTGCTGCATATTGTAACAACTTATCTTTTGTGTTCACTTTTGTTCATTGCAATAATATTTTATTAATTCCAGTAAAAAAAAATGTGATTATTGTAACAATTTGATGATATTAAAAATGTTGTTTAGTTAAACTTAGTTTTACATTTATAAACGTTATCTTATGTAACATACTCATATTTTTATATTATGTACTTGTTCAATTTCTATTCTGTTTTTTTTTTTTCGTAAGTCTTATTTTTGTTGTCTCTGTATTGCTGTTGTATTTTCTTAAACCTCCCCCATTACGCTTCCATGCGATTACTTTAAAAGCTCTATGAGCTTCCCGTGCAACCGCGCGCACGCGCGCGCGCACACACACACACACACACAAATATATATATAACTGACATGCACGCAGATGGTTATGTAGGTAGGTATGTAAATAGGTAGGTAACCAGACAGATAGACAGACGGATGGGCGAAGGGACATACAAACAGACGAATGGACGGGCGGAGAGACAGACAGATAGACGGACAGATAGACGGACGGGAGGAGAGATAGACAAACAGACAGACAAACAGACAGACAAACAGACGGACGGACAGGCGGAGAGACAGACAGACGGACGGACAGAGAGACAAACAAACATACAGACGGACGGGCAGATATACAGACGGGCGGAGGAATAGGCAGAAAGACGTGAGGAGGAATAACAGACAGACATACAGACAGACGGACGGGAGGAGGGACAAACAGACATCTTGACAGGCGGACAGAGGAATATGCGGAAGGACGATCGGAAAGACTGACATACATATGGATAGAGGGGATGGATTGATCAGGGGAGGGGCGGGGCGGGAGGACATAACTTATCAACATACACTGGTTTCTCTAATAAACATAGCCTGCGTCAGTATTTACGTATGATCTTTTCTTCGCCCTTGACACACCTGACTGATTTTCAGACCTTACCAAGCTTAGTAGGCATAACTCTTTCAATCAACTGTTGTACATGTGAACCGACACAGTGAGTCGGGAGTCACTGAAGTGTCCGGCTGCTGGTGACCGGTGAGTGACCTGGACTTGTATACCGGGAACAGTCTCCTGGATGCCCGGATATATGGTGGTAACCCCATATTTCTATAGATTAGTTATGTGGTCAATATCCCACTGGTACCGTTTACTTCCATAGGCATTCTCCGTTACTTATTTTAGACTGGGTCCACCTCAGAGCCTATGTTAGTTAGTTGCATATACTTTACAGTCCGTCGCAGTCAAGCCCTGCATTTTTTGCCTGTTTGTGATTTCTTGATAATTTTATGTTGAGTAGTTTGCCATTGCTTTCTGAACGGCCGGCAATCATACCTTGTTATAGAAACCAACTCAAGGCGGTCACCTGCCAAATCGCCCGCAGCTGTGTTTCGAACGCGGTATGCGGGATTGCCAATTGCGTCCGTAACGTAACCTCTTCACCACCGAGCCATCCAGAGCCTAGGAAAATAAAACAAACAATATCTCAAATCAAATCAAATCAACTTTATTTTAAAATAAAAATGTCTCGATGGGGAGCCACACACACAGCCGCCAGGTCAGCAGATGAGAGTGCTAGTCACCCTACCTTCAGCTCCCAGAAAATATTGGTTGGACTTGGATCTCACGAGCGGGCGCGTTAATGTATCGCTTTTGG
>JACEFZ010022667.1:0-98415 GCA_014155875.1 Cepaea nemoralis | reverse complement strand
AACTAAAGGTAACAGTGGTAACTTACAGATGCTTCCGTATTTTAATGACTCTGCAGTGTTTGAAAATATTGTCGGCCCAAGTTTTGTATTTACCTATTATGTTGCATGAACTTTACAGAGGGCGAATACAAAACTTGGACAGGCAATATTGTCAAACACTGCAGTCATTAAAAATACACCCTATATTTGACCAGGAAACATTTTATATTAAGGTGCATGTTCGTTGCAGGATGCTGCAATCACATTGAGCCCCTACTGGGCCGGTTTTTTAAAATATTTTGAAAAAATCCAGCTGATTGTAACATATGGAGTTTTTAACACATATATGCTTACATGCCGATTGTGTTATTGACAAACAGAAAATAAATATACTTGAATAAAGACATTAAAGCGTCATGTAATATTCATTACTGCTGAGGGCATTGTTTTTCTCTTTCACGAGTTAGCATACAGGCTGCTTCATTACCTGCCCTTATAGTGTTTCCTCATCTACTTCTGGGAGTAGAGGGGCCTTGTTTAGTCTTTCTTCTTCTACTCCTGGGTGTAAAATTTATCTAATTGCCTTGTTTAGTCTGTCTTGTGTGTAACTGTGGTATACCTAGCTTCCACTGGAAAAGGAATGTGGTGGAGGAGGGGGGAATGAGGTTCCAAGACCAGACCCAGGTCTTACACGGGCATACTTCTAGAGGCATCGCTTCATGACGTGACATAATCCACAGTCTTGCTACACAGTCTGGCAAGGCAGATGTTCTAAGGATCACCATGCCTATCCTCAGATGCAAAGTGTCAGTACCAGTCTTGCCCACCCCTTTGCTTTCTGATCTTGAAGAGGGGAAGGAAAGCTCTACAAACAGCCCCCATGGAGACAGTACTTCTGGAAGGAAAGTCTGCACCAACCAAGTTCTAGTAGATGTAAGCCCTTTCCAGAGTTCAGATCTCAATGTATAGCTTCCAGAAGATTCACAAACAGCCAGAAACAGGTCCTCTTTGTCTGGAAGTCTTTAAGTATTATCACCAGACCATCCTGGCTCCAAGCTTGCACCAGAACATACCATATTGGCTCCCAACCTACACCAGACTATATCATACTGGGTCCCAGCCTGCACCAGACTATACCATACTGGCTCCCAGCATGTACCAGATGATACAGTACTGGCTCCCAGCCTGAAACAGAACATACTGGCTTCCAGCCTGTACCACACCAGAACATACTGGTTCCCAGCCTGAAACAGAACATACAGGCTCCCAGCCCACACCAGAATATACTGGCTCCCAGCCTGAAACAGACTATACCATACTGGCTCCCAGCCTGCACCAGAATATACTGGCTCCCAGCCTGCACCAGAATATACTGGTTCTCAGCCCGCACCAGAACATACTGGTTCCTAGCCTGAAACAGAAAATACTGGCTCCCAGCCTGAAACAGAACATACTGGCTCCCAGCCTGAAACAGAACATACTGGCTCCCAGCCTGAAACAGAACATACTGGCTCCCAGCCTGAAACAGAACATACTGGCTCCCAGCCTGAAACAGAACATACTGGCTCCCAGCCTGAAACAGAACATACTGGCTCCCAGCCTGAAACAGAACATACTGGCTCCCAGCCTGAAACAGAACATACTGGCTCCCAGCCTGAAACAGAACATACTGGCTCCCAGCCTGAAACAAACATACTGGCTCCCAGCCTGAAACAGAACATACTGGCTCCCAGCCTGAAACAGAACATACTGGCTCCCAGCCTGAAACAGACTATACCATACTGGCTCCAGAAAAGATCAAATGCATCCATACGACAAGATACGAATATTGAAGATGGTTGGCTACTAAAGACGACAAAGCAAATCATTGAAATATGTTGGTCACTTGAAACGTCGAAAGTTTGGAGAGAACAATAACAGAAGGGTACATGCAGGATGTGGCAGATGTTCTCTAGATGTGTGTATCAGGTGCAGGACATCTTGCTTATGACCAAGAATGTTTTCTGGAAGATTGTTATGGGAGCGAGGTTCTGCAAAGAACATGTTACTGGATGAATGAATGAATATATATATTTACCATACTCTATCACTCCTTACACATATTTATCATATTTTATCACTCCGTAGACACATTTACCATATTCTTTCACTCCTCATACATATTTATTATGTTCTATCACTTCTTACACATATATACCTTCTTCTATAACTCTATATGCATTTTGACCATATCCTGTCACTCTATTCACACGTTTACTATATTCTATCACTCCTTACATATATTTACCATTATTATATAACTCTTATAAGTATTGTGTCTGTATGAGAATAAATATTCCACAAGACTAAATGCTTCTCTTGTTCCATAGAGGATTTAACCCGTGAGTACTGATTGGCAGTGGTAAACTGTAGACCTCTTTAGAATCTCGCTTATTATCACTTTTGCGAGCTGTCTTGTTACGTTCCAATAGACAATGCTTGGATCTCCTGTTCTGTCAACTTGACATTTCTGCTGGCTGGTTCAGAGCTTGCAAACTGAGGAATGGAAAACAAACATTTCACCTGCATTAAAATGAAAAAATGTGTCTTCAAATTAGGCACTGACAATGTCAGCAGAGTTGAGTCAAGAACTGGAATCTTAGCACTCGAGCCATTCTTGTACGTGCTCTGTCCTTCTCTTCAACAGCCAGCAAAGAGTCCCAAATACTAATGGTACCAATAGCAGTCTAATAAAGAGCTACAGAAGTGATCGACTGGTATACAGAGATGGGTAGTGCCTTTAAGCTAGATATGGTCTGTATTATGGTACTCTCCTGGGCAATAGAAATGTTACAGCTGACGTCCCAGGCCTCACAATAAATGGCAGAAATGTTAACATGCGTGAGAATAAACTGAGACACTTGGGAATCACCTTTAAGCAGGAGTATGTCATTCAGGGATCACGCAGAAGAAGCTCTTATGAGATATAGTAGTGGACATGGACAAAGAATGTTATTCATACCCTATCAACATCTGATTCTCTCAGTAATTGAGTATGTATTGGGAATGCTCAGTGTTAACTGAGTCAGCTGGTGAAGCTAGAGCGTCAGAAGAATCAGCAGTAAAAAAATCAGTCTCACTTTCAATAGGAAACACTAGAGTCAATCACCATCGGTTTATCTTTGTTCTTCTTTTGAGGGGGCGGCTCCGTAGCAAAGTGGTTAAGCTGTCTGCACCATGCACCAAAGGTCGTGGGTTCATTCTTAAGTCTGTCATTCAGTTCACGAATGCAATTTTTTTCCAAATCCCTGAGGGGGTCATTGCTGGAGATATGGAGTTTGTGCTCTGTGCGAGGCTTTCAGCAGGTGGTTATCTGCTCTGCAGAAAGAGGCCGAACCGTATGGGACAAAACCAGGTGCAACGAAGTTCATTCTCCGCCCATTGTATTTATTCTTCTAGTGAGGGGAATGTGCCACACCCAGGTAGGCACCCAAGTACTCAGACACTTGTCCAACTTGAGGTCTCCATCAAAAAGGCATTGACAATCTCAAAATCAGCAGAAAAATATCAGTCTCACTTTACATTCAATACCAGAATCAACCACCATTTGTTCTTCTTCTTTGCTTTACTTTCCAAGAGAAATTGCCACACATAGCTATGCTCCAACTGACTCGAAGGCGCATGTGTCCAACTTTGTGCCAGGTGGACTTTCATCCCAGACAGATTCCTTTCAAGGTAAAAGGCTCATTATTTTGACATGAAAGTCAAAGGGAGATTAAAGGCAAGATCGACTTCACTGCATTAGGGTTATCTCCCATTTGGCCCGGCCCTCTTTCTGCAGACCGGCTGTCAAGTGTCACATAGCACTAACAACATAACACTGGGAGTCTCCGAAAAACGTTGCACGAAACTCATGACCTCTGTAGCACGAGGCAGGCATCTTGACCATTTTGCCATGGAGACCCCCATGAAAATGTAAAAACAATGTAATGAAAATGTGAAAACAAAATAACTAAAATGTGAATAAATGTTTTAAAAAATATGTGAAATAATTCAAATGTTAAACTAAGTAATAAAAATGTGAATATGAGTAGTAGAACCATAAAGCACCACACTAATTACCTGTATTGGGACTTTATTATAGACCAACTCTACCTGTTGGGAAGCTCCTCAACCGTTGCTGGGTTTCGTCTTTGGCCAGGGAAGTTATAAGCCTAGATGCCAGATCCTTGTGTCCGAATATTTTCCGGATACACTGAAGGAATCTGTGACTGCCTGCTGCAGCTGTTGAGCTTCACAAAGACTGCGTCCATATTTATCTGTCCTATTATTATGCTGCACAGTCCGAAATGCAGAGTTTGTGTAACTACTAGTGCAATCAGGATCTTTATACCTAACTAGGGTCAAAAGCCTGGTGGTGCCTTTCCACTTTTTGATGATCATTCGGTGGTAAAGAATGGAAATGTATTTGCTCTGCGGCGGCTTCAGCTGCATCACTTGCGCCAGATTTTGCAGCTGTGAATTGCTTGTTCCAACTCTGACATCCTTGAATGCCAGGCCTTGCTTTGGCTTCCCCATGGGCTGCAAGATGGACTGTTCTGCCTGTTCTGACTGGAACTTAATACGCCTCATGGCATCCCGGGTCCTTCGAATCTCTTCTTCACTTTGGCTAGAGGAAAAGAAAAGCTGTATCAAATTAGCGTTGGCATAAAGAAATATAATTCACATGTGTGTGATATATAAGAGGAGTCTATAATTCACCTTTGTGATCTATAACATAGGTCTTCTCCTTCTTCGTTCATCCGGAGTTTTTTTCGGACGTGATTGCGTTGTGCCTGTTTACAGCAGAGCTGCGTTCTTGCGCCGTTAGGCCGACACATCCGACTTCTGCGGGCATTTGTTGACCGGGTTAACCTTCCCGGGTAACATAGGTCTATAATTCACCTGTGTGATCTATAAGAGCCGTCTATAATTCACCTGTGTATCTATAAGAGGAATCTATAATTCACCTGTGTGGTCTATAACAGGGGTCTATAATTCACCTGTGTGATCTATAAGAGGAGTCTATAATTCACCTGTGTGATCTATATGAGGAGTCTATAATTCACCTGTGTGATCTATAACAGGGGTCTATAATTCGCCTTTGTGATCTACAAAGAAATGTAAAGAATCACTTTTCACACCATGAGGCTCATTAGATATATGGTGCCAACAATAAATGTTTAGACCAAATGGTACTCACGGATGAGTTGGTCAAAATCACATCTGTTGCCTTGACTTGCCAGCCAATCCCTGGTACCAATTTTAGGTCCAGTGAGTCTGGAAGCCTACTTTAGCAAAAAAATCCCTGCCTCAAAACAGATTCGAACATATGATCAGTGGGCTGGCAGGCATCAGAGTGATGCCAGGCTCTCTTCTCACCAGAAGGAAACAAGAGAAGCCACCTAGCATCATCACTACGTGCCATGTCAAGTATAGGCAATTGTGGCTCACCATCTCACACAAGCACCGGTCTCAAATCAGGCCAGTCTTCTTCATTCATCCGGGATGTTTGCTTTGGACATAATTTCATTGTGCCTGTTTACAGTAGAGCTGTGATATTTGTGTCCTTTAGTTGACACATTGGACTTCTTCAGGGATTTGTTGACCTGGTTAACCTTCCCGGAGGTCAGTGCCATTTGGCCAAGCCATTAAAATATTTATCTTTGGATGTGAAGCGTGGACAATGAGCAGTCAGGCTGAAAAACATCTGATGGCTGTAGAGATGTGGTTTCTGAGGAAAATGCAAAGAATACCAGGGACAGCCAGAAAGACCAATGAACAAGTCCTTCAAGAAACAAATGAAGATCGTAAATTGATTAGAGAAATTAGACGTAGACAGTCAAAATTCTTTGGGCATGTTATGAGAAGAAATGGATTGGAGAATTTGGTGACAACTGGTAAGATCGAGGGGAACAGACCAAGGGGAAGACCTAGAAGCAAGTACCTGGATGGCTTGGCCTTGTGGCATGGTCGAGACAGAAACACGGAGCTGATCCATGACTCTGGTGATCAAGTGAGATGGCAGAACATGACCGCCCACGCTTACCGGCATGGCACATGATGGATGGATGGAATCCCCCCTCCCCCCCCAAGTTTGGAAGTTGTTTTGCTTCCTAAACAATTCTCCGGTACCTTATTTTATCATTAACACTCTCAGCCCTATGCAACTCACAATGTGTGAGTGGCTCATTCCAATGATTCAAACTTTCACATAAAGTAATCTCATTAAAAAAAAAATTTGTTAAAAGCACTAAAGAAGTCTGGCTTCCCAGGAGCCACTTCTGCTGTGTATGATGCCTCTTTGAAAGTCATGAACTGGTGATTTTTCATAGTGACTATTTCCCTCTATGGTCTATTGCTCCGAAACCACCATCTGGATATGAAAGTGTTCAGAGAAATAGTGCTCGGAGGAAACAAAAAGGACCCAATCTCCGTAGCTGGGGCATGGAGACACCTCCCATGTCTGTAAGCACACTAACCACAAGACTCCTAAGATGATACTAACTTCAAAAGGGGTTAAGGATTAGAGGATCTACTTTACTGCAGAGTTAAACCCCATATGACTCAGCCTTCTTTCCGCAGCCTTCTTTCCGCAGTGTGGCCTCCCAAAAGCGGCACAGAGCACAAACTCTGTAGCTCTAGCGATGACTCCCAGGGGTCACTGAATAAACAATTGCACTCATTAATCAAAGGGTTCAAAAACAAGCCAACCTTCATATCATGAGGCAGTGGCTTTACCATATCACCACAGAGAACCTCGCTAGCTTTACAAACATGTAGCAATGAGGTAGAAATGCAAATTTGGACTCACCTATCTCTTTCTCTAACTGGTGGACTTGGGGGAGGTCGATCACCTGCATATGAATTGTGACTGTGAATATTTGCAGATGAATTGTGAGTGAAGTATGTCAGACTCCTTGTGGAACTGATGCCTGAACCGATGAGCGTATGTGATCTATCTTCTTCTCTATGTGTCTGTTGTCGGAGAGGGAAGGCAGGCATGGGCTGGGTTCTCCTGCTGGGAGCAGACATGTTGCTGCAGCTACCGCTACTGCCGTGGTTTGTGGATGAAACTGTCCCACAGCCACTGTCTATGGACGCTACCTGCCAGATACACGGTAATACTTTCTTATTAAAATGGTATTGCCTAAGATCACTCATTTAAAACACAAGGAAAAGACAGAGAATAATCAGAAGAAGATATACATGTATTTTAATGAGTTAGACATGGCTTTGGACCAGGGTAAAACTTGTAAAATCACAGTAATACTTGGGAACTTCAAAGCAAAAGTCGGCAATGAAAATGTGAACGGCATGGCTGGCGGCCATGGCCTACGTGAAAAGAATTAGCAGGTGACAAAATAACAGTGTGAGCAGAATCTCATGACATAATAGTTAACATCTGATTCAAACATTATCCTCAACAAGTAATGGGAAATTGATTATATATTGAATCCAAAGAGATTTAGAAGAAGTTTGGTAAAAGCGAAAACTAAAGCATGAGCAAACTGTCATTGTGATTATGTCCTATTTGTATGGAGGAAATAAAGCACAAGCCACAAAGTATGAAAGTGCTATGAGTATGTGACGTAACAGGGCCATGATATTTTGTAGGCCCGAATGCGCGGAGGAATAGGTGGCCAATCTTTTCCCCCCTGGCGGAAGACGAACAAAGGCACTAAACCCTTGTGCGCTCACGACATTATAAGCACAACATTATCATCAACTGCACACCCCTGCGGTTACAGGAAAGATGAGATTAAAACCTAAGACTATAAAGATCTCACAGAACATCAAGTTAGATCTAACATTCCTAAAAACAGACAAATAAATTAGAGAAAGGTATGTTACTGTACAGAACAGATGACAAAGAATTGGATATATTGCGTGAATCAATGCAATAGGCATCACAAAACATCATTCCTTCCGTAGGTTCCAAATTACTGTTATAGCCGGGGGCGCATAGTTGAGGGTGAGCACCTAACCTTGCAAAAGACCCCCATGGCTTGTGCATTCATTACCTCTGGCATCATGTGGTGGAACAGTTTTTTAACTTACAGGAGAAGGGGCGGAGGTGAGTCTCAGGCACAGTAAAACCTGACTGCTCTAGATATGTATGTAATACATACATAAGCAGACCTGTGTGTACATATCTCAAGTAAGACCAGTCTACCCTAGCAAAAGAAAGGTGCTGAAGACGGAGGAACCACCTTATGGGCGCACCACAGCAATCAGGATGCTACGCAAACAAGCTAGCGAACGAAAGAAGAATAATTCTTTCTATACGAAGTGTCGTTAATTAAATTCTGCAGATGATGGGTGAAAGAAACAACAAATGCACGGTACAGAGGAATATAATGAATTACATTATGAAATAGTAGACCAATACAAAGAGGCTGAAGAAATTTGGTTGAATCGGAAATGCAGAGACTGGAACAAATCATGAAAAAACTAACATTTCATATACCAATAAACAAATGTCTTAACAGGTAGGCACGGGTCGTAGCAACATTTACCAATATTTTTTTTCAAGAGGTGTTCAAACTTTTCTCAAGATAATTGGGTCTACTTCAAAAGAGTATTGAGCATAAGAACATCTATGTGTGCCCTTGTGCGTGCACATAAAGTATACATCTAGAAAAGGTAGTGGAGAGGAGCGAGATAAGGGGGTTATCAGTAAATGGTAGCAAAAATGAATGAATAGAAGAGGGGCAAGGACAGAGTGTGCGTGCGTGTTATATGTGGAAGAGAGGAAGGGATAGAGCGTTGGCATGCATGTTAAATGCGGGAGAGGGGGACACCTGACTGAAACAGCATTTGTTTCTAGTGTAGTTGCAGCAAAGTTTTATCAATTAAAATATGCCCAAAGAGGAGGAAAAAATAAGAAGAAAATTAAATGGACAGCCAAAATGAGCAATCTGGGCATTTTGAGGGAAGCTAAGTCGCAAAGACAATTTATCACAAACATCAGAAGGAAGCAGTCATAATTATTATTTTGAAGGAAAAAACAAAACACGTGACAACCGGAAAGATTTGTGAAAAGAGAGACAGGGGAAGACAGGGTAAGAAAATTATTAACAGTCTTGTGTCATGGCACGGATGGGAGCCAACATACAAACTGATCCATGCCGTCGGAGATCGCAATTTGTGAAGAAGTATGATCGTCTACGTCAGCTGGCAAGATACTGGGTGATGATGAGGAAGGCATAAGCACAATATGGTGTGAAATTATGTCAAGTTTTCTGTTTTTTTACATTGTCAAAAAAAAAAATTTATGATTCTCATTCCGCAGTCTCATTTGTCTACAACAGGTACATAGTTTCATTATCAAATTTTATTCATTGTAGGTGCACTATTCACACTGTGGGATCCAATCTCTTCCACATGTCTAGCATATGTCGCTCCTACCCAACACACACCCAATAGATATAATTATGTATTGCTAAAGCATTTTAATTCAGCTGGACAACTGAAATAATTTCTCAATTGAGTTCTAAAACTAAAACCACTAAAACAATAGACAACAGATAATACCAAAGAAAAGAATTATTAAATCAACCAGAAAGTCACTGATACCAGCACAAAATGATTACCATTTTATGGGCAGACCAGAACAAATCATTATTCTGTGTTGCAGAACAGGACACAATCAAGTATACAACCATATGTATACACAATTCTAGATGGCGAACCAGCTTTGTACACATGTGAATTGGTGCTGCAGGCAGCAGATCACATACTCCAAAAAACTGCCCCAAAGAGACATATCTAGGCACACCTACTTCTTTCATCCACCACACCCCCTTCTCATCTTCATCATCATATGCCATGCTGATATGTGTGGGCGGTCATGTTTCGTCATCTCACACAATCACCAGAGTCATGGATAAACTCTGTGTACTTGTCTCAACCATACCATGTGGCCAAACCATCCAGGTATTTACTTCTCTGCCTTCCCCTTGTTCTTTTCCCTTCAATCTTACCATTCTCATCCTAACAAGTTAGTTGTATATCCTTTACAGGATGTCGCAGTCAACCCCAGCA
Source organism: Cepaea nemoralis (assembly GCA_014155875.1). Classification (NCBI taxonomy): domain Eukaryota; kingdom Metazoa; phylum Mollusca; class Gastropoda; order Stylommatophora; family Helicidae; genus Cepaea; species Cepaea nemoralis. The sequence continues at coordinate 88,371 of JACEFZ010022667.1, read as the reverse complement.
TTTTTTGTTTGTGATCTCTTGGCAAGTTTACATTCAGGAGTTTGCAATTACTTTTTGAACAACCGGCACTCATACCATTTTGTAAAAAAACAAAAACAACAGCAAGGCGGTCTGCATCCAAATCACCAGCAGTGGTGTTTCAAACAAGGTGTGTGGGATTGCAAACTGCGTCTGTAACCCCTTCAACACAGAGCCGGCCTTCTCAACCTAGAGAATCTAAATTGCAGCTCCCAGGTTCCCCCATTTCCCCAAGGGTCCTACAATCCCTGTATGAAACACTGCCTTTCATAAGACTACTCTAGTAATCAATCAATGTTGACCAACCAAGGAATTAATAAATTAGTGTGGTTAATTTTACCTTCTTTGTCTTCATGGCAGCTGATGACTTTACTCTCATGAAAGGATGTGTCTTAATACCTGTGGAAGATAACAAAAACCAGGATTCATATACATGATTTCTTCTTCTTCTTCTTTGCGTTCATCTGGAGTGTTTTTTCAGATGTGATTGTGGTGTGTCTCGTTAGGCACCCTTGCGTCAAAACCCTTAGGCCAACACATCTGACTTTTAGCGTGCATTTTTGACCAGGTTAGCATTCCTGGGAGACTCTCACTTTTGTGGTGCCTTCCACACCCCAGCTAGTCATTAGTCAAGTTGGAACAGTTGAAGACTTCACGGTCGTCCCTCAAAGGAAGGCAGGGCCAGTCCATGGCATTTTCCGCCATCCTGGGTGGCTTCCATAATTGCAGAGCCGACACATAGCGCCTTGGTGCTGGGCTCACCGAGGGAATAGCCACGTCCTGCTCATGGCTGCTTTAATTCCTTACTTCAATTTATTGGGCATTTCGTTCACCCCGGGCCGTTCCCGCACAAACCGGACAGGTCTGCAGACGGTATCCTCTCAGCGAGTTTTCGACTCGGACATGTTCTTGTCGTTGTGCCCGTCAGAGCTGTTCCAGGCACGATGGACACTCGGAAAACTACCTAGTCAGAGCTGTTCCGAACAAGAGCAGCATTCGGAAACTAGGTAGTCAGAGCTGTTCCTAGCACGAGAGACATTCGGAAGAGACATTTCATTCAGACGTAAATGCGTAGTGCCAATTTTTATTTTGCCACCCGTAGGACGGCACTTTCGACTTCGACGGGCATTTTTAATGAGGTTAGCCTTCATTGGGTTTCGAGGCACATTAAACTTATTGTCGTGATGTCGCCCACATCTCAGCTGGTCAAGATAGAACGGTCAAAGACATCGCGGTCAACCCTCAAGGGACGGCAGTCCCTGGAAGTCCATGGGCATTCCCTTGCTATCCAAGGAGGCTTCCATAATTGCAGAGCCGGCACATATTGCTCTGAGACTGGGCTCACCCGAGGAGTTGCGACGTCCTGCTCATGGCTGCTTTAATTCCTCACATCCATGTGTTGGGCATCTCGTTTGCTACTGGTTGCTCAAGCACACACCAGAAACGGTCAGTCTGCGGGCAACATCCACTAGGTAAGCTTTTGCTTTTGACTTCGGACCACACAATGGATTTGCTAGCCATGCGTTCCATTTCGTGTTATTGAGACATTTTTCTACCTTTGTCTACTCTCTATGAGTTACATACAGACAGTTTTTGTAACCATTTCATTCAACTGGGGCACTTCTTCTTCTACCTTTTAGTACTCGCTCACGAGGTAGGCTACATGTGCTGCCGGCTCAGCACCTTACCTCCATGCAGCAGTGAGCAAGAGACGGCCAGGCCCTCTCATCCGTGGATCCCTCATATCCCCCAGCTGAGAGCCTTCGAACATGTATCAGACCTGAGAATGTAGCGTGCTCAGTATCTCACCTCCATTTTTCAGTAGGGGGTATCGGCCCGGCTCTCACATCCGAGGGTTTATGGCTTTGAGGCGTTCGGCCTCAACCCTCGACAGAGAGCCTTAGATATGTGTCCGGACCAAGAACTTCTGCCTTCGTGCACCTGATTTAAACTTATGACTGCTATCCTCAGTCTACCTGCAGAGCAGCAGGTTGTGTCCCGCTTAGTCTGGCCCCTATCCCATAGGCTGTCCGATATGTAATTTTCATCCATCGACAAGCACACAGGGTCAATGGGACATGCAAGCACCCCCACCACGGCAAGGTGGAGATACATCGGGGGAGAAACATATGATTTGAAAAGGGTCAAGAAGCAAGTACACAAACCTGTCTGACAGTATTCTTCCTCTTATTATATTTTTTTTTGCCTTCTATTCCCCAATGGGACAAAGCCCCCCACTCCCCCCCCCCCCCCCCCATATTGCTAATTTCTGTTTCTAATTCTCTTCTCCGTGAGTTTTTAGGTCATGCTCTATTTCTGTTGCAAGCCGAACAGTATACACGACCAAACACAAGACCTTAAGGTATACACGCGTCAAGTCCATAACCAGGAAACAAGATTTAGACATTTTCACGTGGAGATTTTCATGTAGTTGTATCAGTGCGTGTTTGTGGTTTGTGTGCTGATGAAGGCTTTGGCCGCAACATCCGTTTTGTCACCCGTGATGGTTCCAAATTGTTATATAGCTGGGGTGCAGAGTTGGGGTGAGTGCCCAACCTTGCAAAATACCCCGGCTTGTTCATTCATCACCTCAGCAGTAAAAGTCCAACTCCTGGCTTTCACCTGGCAGAGCTGTTTTAACTATAGTGCATTTACATTTGGTTGCCTCTATATAAAAATCCATACCTCAGTAACCAACTGAGGGGAAATGATGATATTTAGCATATAATCTTATCATGTCCACCCAACAAAAACATTTTTGTTCTGGAGATTGTACAGCAGATTTCAATGTTTGTTTATATGTGGTATATAATTTACGGGTCAGAGATTAAGTCCATAATTTTAAATGTATTACACCGTCAGCCAGAAAATCAGCATTCAATGTTGAATATTCTCCGTGGTTCACGGGATTGGCCTTATGGCAAGAACCCTGCGCTGTTTAAACTGGGAGTGTTCAGAGGTGTCGTCAATGTGGGTTCTTTCATGAAACCTGATTATTTAAAAAAAATCTTACCACTTATCGCTAACATTGAAATGTGTGAATATTGTTCAATGGGATTGAATGTGAAATTTTGTACTTCAAAGCATCGCTATGAAGTTGTAACATATTTTTTTCAAGAAGCTGATCGCAGGAAAATGTTTTATACTATTACAAATTCTGAAAAAAGAACAGTGCACGCATTGGGTTTGAGTAAACGGTCATTTCGTCGATGGGTGCAAGAATCTGGAATTAAACCACCACGCAATAACCAAACGGTAGGTAGAAAGGTTATTGTAGACAGCTTTGACAAGGATGTCATAAGGCAAGCTATTATAAAAATGCTTTATAAAAGTCGCTTAAAAGTCGACAGGGTTGACTTCATTGCACCGGGTTCTATCCCATATGGTTCGGTCTCTTTCTGCAGCGCGGAAAGCATCGCACAAAGCACGAACTCCGCAGCTCTAGCGACGACCCATAGGAGTCTCCGAAAAATTTAACTCGTGAACTGAAGGACGTGGCACGGAATCGAACCCACAACCTTTGGAGCCTAAGTCAAACGGCTTGACCACTTCGCCGCAGACTCCTAAAATTATAAAAATTTTGGATTTTATATCCAGGATTATCCAGCATTATAAAAATCCTGGATGCCAAAGAAATAGTGACTGTAAGAAAACTTAGGGTTTGGTTGAGAAAGAACAATAACATAGAGCTATCCAAAACAACTTTGTGGAAAATTATAAGGACATTAGGCTTCACTTTTAGAAAGTACAAGGGAGGTAGAAATATCCTTTGCGAGCAAACCGCATTTAGGAGCCATGAGAAGCAGATACCTACGTGAAATAAGGGAAATACGCAAAGAAAATTATGGCATAGTGTATTTGAATTAAATGTGGATCAATGCGCACCACACAAGTAATAAGGAATGGCAATCAGTGGATGGACAGATAAAGCGATATGTGCCCAGTAGTATAGGATAGCTTTTGGTCATGGCCCATGGTGGTAATACGCATAATGGTTTACTACAGAATGCTGGACTCGTGTTCGTATCAAAGCATACAGACAATAGGGATTATCATAATAAGATGAATGGTAATGTATTTAGAGATTGGCTTGAGAATACAGTGCTTACATCCCTAGATAGACCGTCGTGTCCAATTATGGAAATGCATGATATCAATGTAGTTGTCCAAGAGGACAAAATACCTACAGCATCGAGCAAAAAGGGAGAAATAAAGATATTGCTCCGAATGGAAAACATACCATTTCCAGGAACGTATTTCTAGCTAGAATTGTTGTCCCTTGTAAAACAGACGCCAATAAGCGAGAAATATCAAATCGACATATTGATAGAAGAGCATCGTCATGGGTGCTTGAGACTTCCACCGTACCATTCTCATTTTAACCCTTTAGAACTTGTGTGGGCTAAAATTAAAGGACAGGTGGCAGCTGACAATACTATATTCAAATTGTCTAATCCAGTTCGCGCTATTAAATATTGATATAAGTTAGTGGAAAAAATGTGAGGACCATGTGTTGAAAGAGAAGGATAACTATTGGAGAAAGGATGGATTGAATTTTATGCAACCGAGAGCAGTCATCAACCTACTGGAATCGTCCGACACAGATTAAGGTCTGGGAAGATCGCAGAAATTAATCCACATGCACACCCACTTGGATATTTTTGCTCCAAATATTCAGAAGAATAATTGCAGGCCCTTAACATGACAGCATAGGCACAAACAATACAACTTGTCAATAGCAACAGTTTGTATTCCACAGTGATGAATTTTCAATTCCGTAAAGAGGGAGGGAGGGGTGAAGAAGTGGGGAGGAGGAGAGGGATGAGAAAAAAAAAGAGAGAGAGAGCTCTTTAGCATACCTTTTGACATGTCAGCTTACATGACCATGGGACTTTGTGAATTGTATATTTCAGCTCGGAGGATTCATCGTCTACTTTGTTTTATCTTGAGTGACATCTAGAGCGTACACCCGACGAGATGCAGCGAAATATGTCAGGCAATACATTGTGATCTCATTATTCAAATTCACAATGGGAAAACAGTTTTAGACATGTAATAAAAACATTTACAGTGCTAACCTTGTAGCGAAATTCGATCCCTGGCTTCACAAAAAATTTTTGTAATGAGGTCTCTAGCTTCAGGACTTAAGGTGTCTGGTAGCTCATATTTTATTTGTGCCATTTGTTTGAGCGTAGCTTGCACTCCATTAGCTTCAAAGGGATTCTTTCTTACAAGACATGTGTACAGAATCACACCTAGAGACCACAAATCCGTCTCCTGGCTGTAAGGTCTTCCTGAGGCAATCTCCCTGTGGGAATGAATCATGGGCATATTATCACAAGAGACCAAGAACAGAACAGGACAAGCAAAACACTTCCTTTTATAATAAAGACAAACGAATGAACAAACTTTATTTTCCAAAGGTTCACAAATTGGGCACACAAGCCCGTCTTACATTCGGCCTTTCCAATCACTCATCTCTCATACATTAACTATCTACCATAAATGATCGGTGTAGGGGTTGAACCCGTCACCTCGCAATCAGAAAACCAGAAGTTTTAAGAGTGCTCTTACCCATTCGGCCATGCTGACCTCCATTCACAATAAAAATAAACTTCTTCTTCAAATGCTTGGCCTGGAGCAGACACTGGCAATCATGTCTCTCCACTCCTCTCTGTCAGCTGGTAGCCTGATGAAGTTCAAGTTGCTTATACTTCTTCTTCTGCGTTCACCCAGTTTTTTTTTCGGACACGCTTGCGTTGTGCCTGTTTACAGCAGAGCTGCGTTCTTGCGCCGTTAGGCCGACACATCCGACTTCTGCGTGCATTTGTTGACCAGGTTAACCTTCCCGGGGGTTTTGTAAGACGTTTGACTCTCTCTGTTGTAGTGTTATTCCCCCATCCCAGCTGGCCCATATAGAACAACCAAAGACATCCTGGTCAGCCCTCAAGGGAAGACAGGGTCAGACCATAAGCATTCCCCGCCATCCAAAGAGACTTCCATAATTGCAGAGTCGACACGTAGCGCTCTGGTACTGGGCTCACCCAAGGAATCGTCACGTCATGCACATGGCTGCTTAGCCTCACTTCCGTATATTGGGCCTTCCGTTCACCATAGGCTGTTCTTCCGGGAACCAGAAGAATGCAGTCTGCAGATGACATCCACACAGTGAGCTTTTGATTCGGACTTTCCACATAATGGATTTGCAATCCAAGCAATATTCCATTTCGTGCCACTAGGGCACTTTTTCCACCTTTTATGAAGCCCACACAGTGAGCTTTTGATTTGGACTTTCCTTGTAATGGATTTGCTAGCAAAAGCAATATTCCATTTCATGCCTCTAGGACGCTTTTGTAACCGACATACCTGTGGTATGAAGTGTATGCACCTTTAGATGTCAACCTGAATATAGTTAAAGTAAGCTGTGGTCAACTTGAGCTTGTTGACATCTCCATAGAGCTTGTCCTCGAAGCAGGTGTGGGCCAAAATATCTTTCTCTGTTCTGCATATATTGGGCACTCCTGCAGCAAATGTTTAGCTGTCACGTTACCAGTTCCACAATTACATTTATTGGTATCTCTTATCTTTAGTTTATTAAACAAGTGGTATTTCAGCCTGTTATGTCCTGTGTGGAGTCTGAAGTTTTATTTGAGGAGAACACTGTACATGTTGTCTCCTCACTTATCTTCACTAGCCATGATTTTTACCAGTGCTAATAAGGCTTGCTGTATTCTGCTGTTAGCTGTACTAATATATTCTTCAGATGTCCATATGGCTAGGTCATCTGCAAAGGAGGATGTGTGTACTCTGGCTGGAAAATTTTCCGTGATGTCATTTATATATGCTAGGAATAATGTTGGTAAAAGAACTCCTCCTTGGGGGACACCTTGCTCCAACAGCATCATTTTGCTGGTTTGTCCTTGTGCTTTTGTCCTGGCAGTACTGTTCTCAACGTAGTGGCTGATCCATTTGTACATATTCCCACAAACATGCATTGTTTGCAGTTTTACTTTCAGTCCTTCCTTCCATACTTTATCAAATGCTTTTCTCTAAATCTATCCAGATCGCTAGTGTGTGCGTTTTCTCTTGGAAGGCATCCTCTATTTCCTGAGCTATATAGGTTAATAGATCTTCAGTGGATCTGTACTTTCTGAATCCTGCTTGGTGTGTTGTTAAGAGTTTGTTTTCTTCCAGATGCCATGTTAGCCTGCCATTGATAATGCGTTCAATTAATATTCCTACACAGCTAAGTAGACTGATAGGTCATAGCCATTTGGTTCTTCCAGTCCTTTCTTTAGGACTGGTATTTGTATAGCTTCCTTCCATGCCTGTGAGATTATTCATCTCTTCCAGCTGTAATTTAGGACTGCTAGTAGTTTCTTTTTTGCCTTAGTGCCTAGTCCTATTAGCATTTCATTTGTGATTCCATCCTTTCCTGGTGATTTCTAATTTTTTAGGGTATTCATTGCCTGTTCCATTTCTTCCATTGTTAGATTTGCCATCATATATTCTGCTGCTGTCTCTGTATTATTATGATGTATGTTTATCTTTGATTGCTTTCTTCTGTTCGGTTGTAATATTAATGTGGTTTGCACTGGCATAGTGTTCTGTTAGTGGATTTGCAGCCTTTTTTCCTGTAAGCAAGGCATTTCCTTGTTTAATTTATATTTGTTTGTTTCTAGGTCCTTCATTGTTCACGGCTTTCACTAGTTTCCATAATTTGTTTCCATCCCTGTCAAAATTCAGGTTTTCTGTTTTTTCCCTCCAACAATCTCTTGTTGTTTGATTTACTGTTCTTTTATATTTTGCTGAGATGGCTTTGAGAGAGATGTTCGCTTCAGTTGTTTATTCTCTCTCTGCTGTCTTCCTGGCATCTCAACTTTGTCCTCCAAAATGTATAGTTCTTCAGTCCAGTATGGTTTGTAATTTTTCCTCGCTCCTCTTGGAATAGACTCAGTGGCCGCCTGTATTACTGCTCTGTTTAGACTTTCCACCATTTGCTTCATGTTGCCGTATCGTGTATTTATGTTTTCACAATATTTGTCTGTTAGTATGGCAAATCTGTCTCAATCTGCTCGTTTGTAATTCCAGCGGGGCAAAGGCTTTTACTCCTGTGGATCATACTCCATATTCATTACAAGCCTGATTGGTCTGTGGTCACTACCTGCTAATTGGTTAAGCACATGGCGATCAATTTTGTGGAGGATGTCTCCTGTGCAGAAAGCTAAGTCTGGAATAGAAGTGGTAATCCATCTTCTGGAGTAGAAGCTCGGTATGTCATCCGCTTTGTTGAGGAGATGGAGATATGAGTCTATTTCCCAGTCCTCCACTTCATCTCCTCTTTTGTCAGTATCTGGGTATCCCCATCTTTCTGAACGGCTATTAAAGTCTCTGACAATAATGCAGTTTGTGTCAGTTATTTTCATATTTGAAAGTGTAAGGTCCTTATCTGCTGGACTATACAGATTGTAAATTCTTATTTTCACATCCTTTATCATTATATCAAAACCTATAATTTCCGTTTGGTTGTCAGTGATCACAGATACTTCGCTGCAAGGTATTGTATTTCGTTTAAGTATCAGAACTCCTCCTTTGTGTCCTTTGCAGTCAAAACGTGTGGCCTGATATCCTCTGACTGAGAATCTGCGATTGGTGTTGAGGTGTGTCTCTTGAATGCATGCCACATCTATTCTATCTTTATGAAGACACTTTCTTGTTATAAACTCCTTTGGCATTCCACTGTAGTATGTTGAGTGTCCGGGGTGTTTGGTCAATAGCTCTTAACCTACTCCTCTGTGCCTTGACTCCACAGCATAGGGGAAGGTGACCAACAGTAAATAAGGGGTGGACCCCCTCGAGGCAGGGAGCCCGGCACTATCACCGCCTGATGGGACTTTACGGGATTAGCACCATACTGAGTAATTTTAATTTGTGACATGAATTAAGTTACGTTGCACGGCTTTGTCAAGCCTGTGGCTCAGTACATCCGATTTTAACAAGCATTTTTTGGGATGCTTTCCCTAGCCTTCGACTGTCAGAGCAGAAGAACAGATAGATCATCATGGCCTCGAGAGAATGCTGTTACAGGGGTGACCAGAGGGTCTGGCCGATGCTCAGGACTCAGAAAAAAGGCCAGAGGGACTCATAATCAGACTGCTACTGGTAGCATTAGTATTGGGACTTTTTGCTGGCTGTTGCAGATGAGGACAGCGCACGTATGGGAATTTCCTGAGTGCTATGGTGTCGGCTCTTAACTCAAATCAACTCATGTCTATTATCATATGTCCATTATGACTCAAAGCACATAAAAAGGGTTCTACATTTAAAAAAATACTTTTTTCATCAAATGGTTATGAAACTGGTTGCAAGTATTCTAATGTAATTAATAAACTCACTTTCTTCAAACAAAAGATTACAGTACTTACAGAGAGATGAAGTTTGGTGTCCCACACAGTGTATCGTGTTGCTGATTTGGATCCTCCAGTTTTGTTGCCATACCAAAATCCGCAATTTTCTGTAATCAAGAACATGTGAATTGAATTACCAAAATTCTTAGGATTTGTGGACCAAGAAGAAGAATGGTACTGACAAATTACAGGATCACATTGAAGGAAACTCATAAAATTAAATGATATCCAAGATGTTATGTCAACCAAGAAAATGTGAATTATAAGATAACTAAGATTTTATATAACCAAAATCACGAGAAAGTTTTTTTGTAATCTACACTTCATGTTTTCCAATTGTTTACAGTTATGGATGTCAGTTGCTGTGTTTGAAAGCTCGTGGTGACTCCCAAAAAGCTACGTGTGGACGTTTGTCTTTGGGGTAAATGTTCAGTGCACAATTAACAAATTATACAGCAGTCTTGAAGGTATGTCTAGCTGCCTGTATGTATTATCTATATATATAAAAGACAATGTTTATTTGTCCTTTATGCGTTCCCAAATTGAGATGAAATTTTCTACAGATGTTGTTCTCACTCCCGCGGAGCCAACTGACATAGTTTGTGAGCTTAAAATCAACAATTTTTCCTCAAGCACGAAAGAAAAAGGCATTACGAGCTTCAGAAACAGGCCCGCCTGTAGCCCGCCATCTTGCTCCAAGGGAACTCACTCTCTGATTAAACCAGAAATTAGTTATGAACAGTAATGTTTCTTTATGTGTGTGTCCTTTATGCTTTCCCGAACGGTCCATCCGATTGAGATGAAATTTTGTTTACAGATGTTGTTCTCACTCCCGTGGATACAATTGAAATACAAGCAATGAGAACGGGTAAGGGAGCATCAGAAACAGATGAGCAACAGGAACAGGAATGGGAGCAGGGGCCGAACGCGTACTCTGTGCTCTTAGAGAAATGTATTTGAATTCAATGACACGCTCCCCGCCAGGGACTGGGCGAAGCCGGGCCGGGTCGTCTAGTATTATTTAAATTAAATACCAAAATAAGCCAAACCAACTTATGTTTAACACATCACCCTGTGCCGTGCATTTTCATACCAAAGCTGACTGGCATGTCCTGTGTCGAAGGTCAACATTTTCATACTGTTTTAACGTGATCTTAAAATAATTGGGGAATTTAAAATAATGAGTAAGCATAATGTCCTTAGACCGGAGATACAAAAACAAGTAACTGAATGTCACCACAAAAATTATTCCAGTTAAATCTGGCGTTTCTGACTCGTAGTGGCAACTCTAACTGACCATGCATGTCCTAAGAGGTGGCTAAGGAGGGTTGGCATGAGACTGGCTACCTTATCCCATAGAAAACTTAGCTGCCACATTGTCAGAGCCCTAAAAAGCCTAGTCCAGTGGTTCTCAACAGGTGGGGAATTTCCCCCTAGGGGGAAATGAAGATTATTTCAAGATCGTGTTAATACAAGAACCGATTACTTGATATTGTTTTTCCCTCCATACTTTATGGTTCTGTACTCCTCGCCCTTCTGATATTCGTCTTATAACGTAAGTAGGTCCACAAATCACGGTTTATGTAGACGTCTAAACTTGTTCTAGTATGTGTTATTAAAGTTAGCTTACATTTTTACGTATACTATGTAGGGGCAGCGTGGGGGAGGGGGAATTTATGAGGAAATACGAAAGGAGAGGAATGACATTCTCAACATATGGTGAAGGGGGGCATGGGCCAAAAAAGGTTGAGAACCACTGGCCTAGTCAATCCCATAGGACAGATCCCTAAGACAGGACAAAGGTAGCACGGGCTAGGACAGTACGACCAGGGACAGACAGGACAGCATGAGTTAACTATAAGATAGTATCAACGGACGGACTAACCCCTAGGTGAAGGACAGGACAAGGTAATGCTAAGACGCATTACCAGCCACGGACAATGACAGACACGTGGCGATACCCCACGTGATAGATGACCCAGGCCGAAGGCTTAGGTAGACAGGACGAAGCTTTTGACTTAACGGTTGTGTCTGGATGTTTGTGGAAAGAGTGGACAGTGAACGATAATGAGTGCTAGTTCGAGCTGTGAGCATCTACGATAGGCTGTGTGTGTGCTAACTGCAAGAGCAATTACATTATTGTATTATCCTATGAGCCTGAAAGAAGTGTGATGTATTACCAGTACCAGTGTGATATATATTATAGTACCAGTGTGATATATATTATACACTATATGAGATTATGATATATTGTTGCCATTAAATATGTTACTATGTTCATTGATGTTGAGTCAGTGTATTCACATAGATGTGACATGCCAGGGCTCAGATAAATAAATAAGTCTGAGACCCTGACACACATCGAACCAATGACGAACATGTCAGCAAAAGGTTTGGCTTGAGTTGGCTGAGGGCGTATGCTCCCCTGGGAGATGAGAAGAAATAGGAAGAAGAAGAAGAAGAAGAAGAAGAAGAAGAAGAAGAAGAAGAAGAAGAAGAAGAAGAAGAAGAAGAAGAAGAAGAAGAAGAAGAAGAAGAAGAAGAAGAAGAAGAAGAAGAAGAAAACTTGTTTTTCAGTAATGAAATCACAATTACATACCACATTCATGTCCTTCGTCAGCAAGAGATTTGCAAGAGTCAGGTCTCTGTGCACAATTCCATGGTAGTGCAAATACTTTAAGCCATCAATAATCTGATGCATAACCACACGAGCTTTATCATCCGTTAGGGCCTTGGAATGAGAGTCAAGATAATGTTGCATCTGACCTTTGTGACACAGCTCCAGGATCAAGTAGACATAATTGGAGTCTTCAAAGACTTCATACAGCTGAGAATAGTAAAATATCTTTTCATTTGACAGTAGCCTCAAAGCAAATGAAAAATACTACAATAAAAGCACATTTAAGGAGAACAGCAGTCAAAATAACACATGGAAAATGTCCAATATTACTGTGAAATGGTAATGGTTTCAATTATACTATTTCACAATTTAAGCAGTATGTATAATTTAATCCCTTTCATTTTACCTTTTCTTTCACCAGTTAAAAGAGAATATTAAAAATATTTAAATAAAACAAAAATATGAAATGCCAGACACACATATAATCAAACAGCAACTGAGACCATTAGTAACGGGGCTGGCTGCTGAAGATGAGGATGCACCGTATGTGGGAATGTTCCGAGTCCTATGATATTAGTTCTTGACAACTCAACTCTATAATATGCTTGATTAAAAGTATGTTACAAAACTTACATGTACATTAGCTGTAGGTTTTTTCTAAAAAAGAAAACTAAACAAAACAAAACAATAAGCAGACAATAACTAAAAACATAAATTAAGGTGGTTTTATATCTGATCATTGATTCAGTAGTAAAGAATAAATGATTTGCTGTTTTAAATTTATCATGTATTCATTTAATTACATCGTCCCTTTGAAAGATTAGCTGAAGAAACACTTGAGTTTGGGAACCAATGATTCTGTGAGGGTAAGTTTGGGTGGCTGGCAGTAATGCTCAATGAAGCCGGCTGGATATCCATTAGATATAAAACCACCCTAATACCTACTCCATCTGTGAAAGAACTATTGTCTCCACACACCAAACCGAACTGTGTTTATCAATTCCAGTGTGAGTGCCTAGCGACTTACATAGGTAGAACTGAACGATAATTAGCAAATCGAGTAACGAAACACAAATCTTGGTTGTCTACGGATGACTTACTTCAACAATGGAAGGATGCTTGAGTTGAATGTGGATCCACATCTCATTCCCCACTCTGTTGTGCAAATTTCGTGATATAATCAGTTTCTTCTCTATCTGTAAAGAGAATAGACAATATAATATGCAGTTGCTAAAACAAAACGAAAAGTCAAGTCTTAGTCAAATATGACTGGGCTGCCGTATGACAGTAGACAGTACCACCTGCTTTCTGTTAGCACTGAATGTTGGGCGGCACTCACCAAACCCGACACCTGTAACAGTAGTGGAGTAATGGGGATTTAGTGGGAAACAACTACAGCACGATTGAGCATCGAGAGTGAAAGGGAGAGATGCTCAAGTCGTGACGTAGTGGGTTGTCAGGGGGCTTTTAGTCATCCAGATTTGGAAGGAGGAAGACATCTTGTCCTCGCCAGTTTTCTAATGTTGTGATCAGAATGAATTAAACCTTATATTAAACCAACACATCTTGTGAGTTCCTGCTCTGTTATAGGACTCGAAATGGAGCCAGTGATCAGGACTCGGCTCATGGGTTGTCGCGGAATGTAAGTTGCCTCCACAAAAGAAACATGGCTGTTGCTTTATTTTTTTCGATACCACGGGATAATCGAAGTGAAAAAATTTCGGTTGTGGAGAAATTCAACAAGGCGGCGTCTCTGATCAAGTCTTTGCTACGGCGTCTCTGATCAAGTCTTTGCTACGGGGTCTCTGATCAAGTCTTGCTACACAGTGAGTCTCTGAACAAATATTGCGTTGACCTGGTTGGAATTTTTATGAGTACGCCATACAAGTGGGAATTATAGGCTCTGTATAACAATAATGAATACCATCATATTTCAGAATAACCGTTGTTTTAAACCTCAATATGTTTTACGAGAGCCGTTACCCTTGGACCAGCCTATGACCTTGGAAGCTTGAAAGAAGATCATTGTTGAATTTGACTTAGCTTGACGGAATCAAAACGAAAAATCGTTTGGATCAGAAGCTCAAAGAACCAGAAAACCTCAAACGAAAAATTATTTCACTGGATTTTGGGTGTCGTGAACTCTGGTAATTTCGAAAATGATAGTCAATCACGATGAAGAAATGGTTCTACTACACTCGCTTTAATGGCCAGTTTCAGAGGTGTCAAAAAAGAAGTTTTGTTGTGCCCTATCGAGGCTCTGTGAAGGTTGCTGTGCCCTATCGAGGCTCTGTGAAAATTGCCGTGCCCTATCGAGGCTCTGTGAAGGTTGCTGTGCTCTATCGAGGCTCTGTGAAAATTGCCGTGCCCTATCGAGGCTCTGTGAAGGTTGCTGTGCTCTATCGAGGCTCTGTGAAAATTGCCGTGCCCTATCGAGGCTCTGTGAAGGTTGCTGTGCCCTATCGAGGCTCTATGAAAATTGCCGTGCCCTATCGAGGCTCTGTGAAGTTTGAAGTTTGTTGTGCCCTATCGAGGCCCTGTGAAAATTGTAGTGCCCTATCGAGGCCCTGTGAAAATTGTAGTGCCCTATCGAGGCCCTGTGAAAATTGTAGTGCCCTATCGAGGCCCTGTGAAAATTGTAGTGCCCTATCGAGGCCCTGTGAAAATTGTAATGCCCTATCGAGGCCCTGTGAAAATTGTAGTGCCCTATCGAGGCCCTGTGAAAATTGTAGTGCCCTATCGAGGCCCTGTGAAAATTTGTTGTGCCCTATCGAGGCGCTGTGAAGTTTTTGATACCTACTGAAGCCGTTTTGTCGAGTACTGACTTTCTCAAACTCGGACATAGACCCCAAGGACTTCATGTTCGATTGGAAAGATAACCTCAACATCAAAGGGTAACATAATTAAAGTTAGATAAAAAAATAATTAAATAGATAACATCCTTTAGTTAATTAATGTATTATTAATAAGAATTGATTGTTTGTTAGCTTGTACAAGTATAAATATTTTAGCATGGCGGAACAAGACTCCTTGGCACAAGTTTTGACGGGGGTAGGAACAGCGGTAGGTAGACTTAATACGATAATAAAACAACAGGGAATGACAACAGAAATTGTGAAGTTTAGTGGACAGGCCAGAGACTTTAAGAAATGGGTCACTTCCATAGAAAAATATGCGTATTTAGTCTCAGCAACAGATGAAGAGAGAATGAGACTTGCTTATCAAACGGCAACGGAACCTGTTTCGGATCATATAAGAAGAAAGTTAGAGGCTAGAGTAGATGAGACATGGGAACAATTCAAAGAAGACTTAGCAAGGAAATATGCAGAAATAACGGATCCACAACATGCATTTTCGGTATTGAGACAGGCTAAACAAAATAATGGAGAGACGGTACAAGTTGTTCAGCGATAGGTTGATTAACCTGGCTGAAGAGGCATTTTTAGGACAGAATGTACGAGGAGAAGAGGTAGAGAGGATGTTAGTCGGAATTTTTGTAGATGGCATAAAGTCCGATGGTTTGAAGTTTAAGTTGATGAGGGAAAACCCTGAGAGGTTATCACAAGCGGTAGATATCGCGGTACAAGAAGAAAATTTGAGACGTAGATTTAGATTGAGAACAGGACGAGAAATAGGAACTAGTCGAGAAGACAGAGTTGAGGAGCCTATGGAAATAGGACAAACAAGGTTCGGATGGAATAGGAGAGGAGGTATACAGACGTTGCAAGGTAGGAATAGAAGAGATTATGACGAGAGAAGACAGGTGAGGTGCCCTACGGGTGAGACACTGGATAGAACAAACATCACAAATGTGGTCTGTTGGTTTTGTGGCCAGCGCGGACATTTGTCTCGTTTTTGTGGTAACAGGCGTGTCCAGTCGAATATACAAAGTAGAAGTGACAATAGCAGGTTGAATAGGAGTGTAGAAGATAGACACAGAAATTTTACAAGTACAAGAACAACGCAGGAAAACCGGCGCCCTACCTATTAAATCGGACCTGGAGTAGGAAGGGGAATAATCAGGTCCCAAGCTTTAAAGAGTATGTTAATAACAGACATAGGGGGACGAATAGAGAATGCTCACAAGTAGGTGAAGTTAAGCAGTTTATAGGAAATAAAACAGATTATAGCTCTTGTATAATAGAAATAGGAAAGTATAGAATTCGTACGTTAATTGATTCGGGAGCTCAGGTTAGTGTAGTAAAAGAAAGTTTTCTATACAAAATAGTGAGAAATTGTAGAGTATTTAAGAGTTATAATAATTTACACTCTGTTACTGGACAGAATTTACAAGTAATTGGACAAACAATGATAAATTTTAAGTTAGGAGGGATCAACATAAGACACCTTTTTCATGTAGTGAAGGATTTAAATAGAAACATGTTGATAGGTAGAGATTTTTTAATAAAAAATGGAGTAAGACTTTTTTTTGATTTACATAAATTAAAATTCAGGGACGTCTATATAGATATGGAAGAAGACATGCATATATCAGCACTAGTTAGAGTTAAAATGTCAACGACGTTAAAACCACAGTCGGTTAATTTGATACAAGTAAAGTTGAAGAGAAACCCATATTATGTGGAAGGAGACACAGTCAGAGTCACTGAGTTACAAGAGGAAGTAATTGATGAGCCTGGTTTGGAAGTTCCGGATGGAATAATAGCGTTGGATAAACACTTACCTTTCCAGTAATGATTATCAACAACACGGGTAGAGAAATTAAATTATACAGAGGATGTGTGATAGCCAAACTAGATCATAACATTAGTGACATATTGGCAACGGATAGAGTAGAAAAGTCAGGAACAAGTTATTCAGAAACTTCTAGTGAAAGACTTAATAACAGACGCGGACGCGGAAGAAGAGGGATTGTCAGAATGGATGAATTGATCCATCCATCCAGAAGAAATACAGTTCAAATACATTCACTAGACAAAATGACAAGGGAACAAGAATTGTTGGCACAGTTGAAAGCTCCGCCAGAAAATAAGGAAGTCTTAGAACAACTTGTAAAGCAAAATCAGGATGTATTTGCAATTAATGATTTAGAATTGGGAAAGACGCAAACAGTTACAATGGAAATAGATACGGGAGATCATCCACCAATTAGTTTAAAACCATATAGAACTCCATTAAGAAATAGAGAAATCGTGGAAAAGGCAATAGGAGAGATGTTGAAAGCAGGAATAATAACAAGGTCGAAGTCAGAGTGGTCATCTCCGGTCGTCATTGTGGCCAAACCTGATGGTTCGAGTCGCTTCTGTTGCGATTACAGGGCGTTGAACAAAATCACCAAGAATGTAGCGTACCCACTGCCGGTAATTGATGATATTTTGGGGCTGCTTAATGGCTCTACATATTTCACGACGCTAGACGCAAGGTCAGGATTCTGGTGTATTCCGATGTCGGAGGACGCACAAAAGAAAAGTGCCTTTTGTACTCATATGGGTTCTTACGAATTCTTACGTATGCCATTCGGGGTTCGAACGGCGCCCTCTCACTATATGCTCTTAATAAATGAAGTTTTAGAAGGTATGCAAAAGTTCGCACTAGCCTATATAGACGATATTCTGATCTTTACAGCAGGAGATGTGGAGGATCATTTAAAACATGTTAGACTAGTGTTTGACAGGTTAAGAAAGCATGATGTGAAGTTAAAGCTTAGTAAATGCCAGTTTTTAAAGACAGAAACAAAATATTTAGGATATATTATAAATAGAGAAGGTATTAAACCAGACCAAGACAAGATAAAGGTTATTAAAGAGTTACCTCCTCCAACTAACGTTAAGGAAGTACGTGCGTTTATAGGAACTTGTGCGTATTATAGGCGGTTTGTCCCAGCGTTTTCAAAAATAGCAGAACCTATTACAAATTTAACAGGCAAATACGCTAGATTTAAGTGGGATGATGAGTGTCAAAAAGCGTTCGAGTATTTAAAAAACAGCTTAACACTGGTACCACTATTGACGCATCCAGACTTAAACAAACAGTTAATACTGTATACAGATGCTTCGGACAATGCAATAGGAGCATGTTTGGTTCAACCATATGAAGGAAAAGAGTCTGGAATACCAGGGGTTAAAAATGAAAGGGCCAATTTACTTCTTGTCTCACAAACTTAGCAAATCACAACGAAAATGGACGACTATTGAGAAAGAGGCATATGCAATTCACTATGCTCTTCAGAAACTAAATTACTACTTACATAACGCAAATTTTGTTATTAGAACTGACCATATGCCTTTAAAGTCTTTTTTAGAAGCTCCAGTGCAGAACAGGAAAATACAGACGTGGGCATTGAATCTACAAGGATATAACACGAAAATTGAGTACATTCCAGGTAGGATTAACACATGCGCTGATTTATTATCTAGGATTCCGTACCCACAGTCATCAGGAGATACAGAAGATGAAGCTGAACCAGAGATAGACGACCGAAACTGGCAAGTAAATATTTTAGATTCTGCCATAATAAATAGGGAAGAAATTGAGAGTTTACCATCGGATCAAGAGTCTGAACATAGAGAAGAAGATTTACAATTAGCACAGTTTAATATGAAAGAAGAACAAGAGTTGGATCCAAAAGTCTTACAAATAAAAGAAAAATTGAGAGAAACGGAAGATAACAAATATAAAAAGAATTATTTGGTTTTACAAGACGATGGACAGTTATACTATATGTGTGAGAAGAAAGAACAGCTAAGGAAATATATTCCAAAACATTTAGAAAGTGAAGTGTTAAAAGCATATCACAATGAGAATGGACATCTCGGGCGGGACAAGTTGGTAAAAGCACTTACGAGCAAATATTATTGGCCAAACTTGTTTAAGTCTGCTTGCAAATATGTAGATACGTGTGAGAAATGCAGATTAAGGAATATGAAAACAATAAAGTGTCCCTTACAAGATACAGATATTCCTCAGTTCCCAATGCAAAAGATTAGTTTAGATATATCAGGTCCACACCCTAGAACGTTGTCAGGAAACGTGTATTTAATTCATATAGTGGACGTCTACAGTCTTTGGCCGGAAATTTACGCGATTCCAGATAAGAGCGCAGATACAGTCATTAATATTTTTTTACAGGAGTTCGTACCAAGGTTTAGTTGCCCACAAAGTATACTTACGGATAATGGTAGAGAATTTGTAAATAAAAAATTCGAAAAGTTATTAAAAGATTTGAATATAAAACATATAAAGACCTCATATTATAGACCTTCTTCAAATGCTAAGAACGAACGTCAACATCGGACATTGTACGACGTTATAGCAAAGATTGTTGATGAACATGAAAAAGATTGGGATCTATTCTTGGGACCTGCCCTTAGCGCTATTCGTACAAATCAAAATGAGAGCACGGGGTTTTCGCCATTCTATTTAATACACGGGAGAGAACCAATACTACCTATAGATAATCTATTAAAACCGAGACGGAAATATATGGGTGAAGAATTCCAAGAGACCATAATACAGGAAATGCATAAAGCACACGTAAGATTAAAGAATAATATAATTAAAGCTAGGGAAAGACAGAAAAAGTACAAAAATGTAAATACAAAATTACAGGAGTTTAAGGTAGGTGATAGAGTTTATTACAAGAAGCATAGAAGAAACTCTAAGTTTGATGCTCGTTGGATTCCAGGTTATTACGTTTTGGAAAAACTAGGTAATGTATCGTATAGTATCAAGAACCAGGTCACGGGACATATAGCAAGGGCACACGTTGAACACTTAAGAAGAGATGAAGATGAGATGGAAAATAATAATTATAATAATAATTATTATTCAGACACCAGATATATAGATGAACAAGTCGTCAGAGGAGCTACAGTAGCTCCAAGTTTTAGAAAAGATCCAGCACAAAGTCGATTACAAGCAACTCCAGGTTATGATGATACTCAAGAACAGACGATACCAAAAATAATAGAAGAAGAAAATGTGAATGAAAGTCATTATGATAGTATGGAAGAGGAAATAGAGGCTCCATTTAAGAATACTAGACAAGCTACGAAAAGAAGAATGGATAGACAAAGAGATAGAGAAGTGAAAAGACAGAGGAGAATTAGAGATTATTCAACAAGCGGAGAAGATTTGCCTCTACTAGAAAGGTCCTTAAGGAATAATGATAGACAAATTAGATGGGATATTGAACAGAAGAAATTAGCGGCGGCTAACGAGAGACATACAGACGATGAAGAAGAAATGGATGAAAAGTCAGAGTCAATTAGTAGCATGGAAGAAACTAATAAGTTGTACGAGGAAGAGGATATTGATATAGAGATAGCACTTATTCAAAGAAACTTGGAGTTATTGAAGAAGTGGAAACGTAGGAGATAAATAGATAGAGAAAACTACAGATAGCAAGTTATAAATTTTAGGGTTTGGAGGTGAAAGGGATGCTTGAAGAAATATATGAAACGGAAGAAATAGAAAAGGATTAAATGGAGATTTTTTATAAGTGGTCTTGAGGAGTAGTTAAGCAGTGAGATAGATAATATAGAGATAGGCTTGTGAGAGGCATATATATATATATAATTTTTGCCTCTCTATGATGGAATTGCTGGTTGATTTTAGGTTGCAACTTCGTGACTTTTCGTAGATTGGACGAATTAGATATTGGTACAGTAGGTGGAAGTACTCTATAGTAATTGGACAAGTTTTTGTTGGGGCTAGAAATGCAGTGTTTAACGGTAATAATTAAGAAGTTATAGGGATAGTTGGTCCACATTGGAAATAGAAAAAAGGAGTCAAACTGTAGTTTACAGTGTTTACTTAAGATGATATTCCAGAGGTTATAATGTGTTAAGATAGAAAAAGATAGAAAGTTATGAGGGGAGATAGTAAAGGGTACGGTCAATGTGGATTATTGATTTTGTGTAGACAGAACAGATGTGGTTCTAAGTTAAGAAATTAGTCTGTAGTTAACAGATATACATAAGTGACACTGAAGTGTTTTGTGGAATCGCTCATAGAAATACTGGAAGGACTTGTATAAATAGATATGTGTTACATTACTTAGTATGAGAAGCCAATGTAGATGGGCCACTGTACGTAGTAATTTTAAGAGAGTTGTTTTTTTTTTGAAAATCCTGTGTCATTCACTCTGAGTTTTGTGAGACATGAGTCATATATAATATTGTTTTTTGCTTGAGTTGGTACTGTAAAATGATGGTTATTATTTGATTGTTTTATTGAGACTGAGTTTCAATGCTTTATATATAAAATGTGTTTTTTTTTCTGGCTTGATTTGGTTTTGTAAAATGTTCTTTAATTAATTGATTCAGAATAGGCTTATTGTGTTCCTAGTCTTTTGGGTAAAAAAACTGTTGGTCCGTAAAAGTGTCCAATAGTGATAGGTAGAAATAGGGTGTTTTATTCTGATTTGATAAAATGCATGTTAAGTTATTTTAAAATGTGTTTTTCTTTAAATTAATTTGGGGTTATGACGTCTTGTGTGATTTGATTTCGATTACATGAATGGTTTTGTATATTAAGTTACATGGTTAATGAATAAGTTATAAAGTTAGTTAAGTAGGTTTAATTTTCAAATATGTGGGGTTTTGTTTAAGGCTTTTTCGTTCAGAAAAGAGTTAGTAAAAACTACTGAGGGATAATATGGAGAAATATTCTCTTTGTCCACTGATATAAGGTTGGGGGAAGACTGTAAATGGCAGTAAATAAGTATGGGATGTACGGGGGCAAAATATAGGTGCTGTGAAAAACCAGCGTTAATTATGTTAAAAATGTTCATTGAATATGAACATGGGCTCGTGGTTAAAGATGAGATAACGAAATATAGACAAGATTGTGGATGGCAATATAAATGTTGAATATATAAGGCTTGTGAAAACTTATGTCAAATTGTTTGATACTGAACATAAGGTGTATTTTAAAAAATTATTTTACAAAAAATTTTTTTATTGGCAAGGGAGGTAAATGTGAGTGTCTTAAATATTCATTACTGTATGTAAATGTGGTCATGTTGAGTATTCATTCTTTATACTTCTCACTCGGTGCGCACCGCTTCTTTACTTTTTCTGACTACATTGTTTTTGTACATCTTGTGTTCTGGGAGAGTGAGGAATTTTATAAGGTCAAAAGGTACAATAACGATTTTTAAGAACTATTCTTTTGATGTGTATATTTTATACAGAAACAACCATAAAGAGCCAAGAACGAGCCAGGAAATTATAACTGTATAGTGGATAACTATAATGACTATATAGCAGGGGAAAGAGTTAAAGAAATAGAATATTTACTTAAGACGGAGTTGGTTTAGGGGAAGGTTGGAGGAACTGTGAGAGGTAAGGAAAAGGAGGGAATAGAGTAAGGGGATTAGGAGTAAAGATTTTTTCCTTTATAGGAAAAAGTCTTTAATAAACATAGGGAGGTGTAACAGTAGTGGAGTAATGGGGATTTAGTGGGAAACAACTACAGCACGATTGAGCATCGAGAGTGAAAGGGAGAGATGCTCAAGTCGTGACGTAGTGGGTTGTCAGGGGGCTTTTAGTCATCCAGACTTGGAAGGAGGAAGACATCTTGTCCTCGCCAGTTTTCTAATGTTGTGATCAGAATGAATTAAACCTTATATTAAACCAACACATCTTGTGAGTTCCTGCTCTGTTATACACCCCACATTGTGCCAACAGCTTCAGGCGGAGGAAAATTACTAAAATGTAAATGTCACAGCAGTGCAGACCAGGAAATAAGCCTTGGTCAGCAAATGTACTAAAATCCAAGCTCCAAGAGGCGGACAGTTAGAGCATTACTTTGCTGATTAGGCAGCTTCTGAAGCTGGTCTTGTATTGGTGTTAACCTTTCTTCTGGAGTAAATTAGGCATACTGAGAGAGGGGTCAAGCTGCATGGGCAACACATGGTCTCTACAATTCAGCCCAGGCTTTGTGCTATGGAGAGGTATAACTACATTCCTGGTCCCCATCATGGGTTGTAGTTATTATGCCTTAAAAAAAAAAGTACAATGTAATAAACTATTGTCTGTCAAGATGACAAGGTGCCACGCCAGTATTCTCTCTTCCTGACATTCAATGATTGTGGCTTATTGTATAAGACATATTATATTTTATGAAATGCATCTTTTGCTTGATCTACTCTGCTCTTAGTTTCTGTCAAGCATCTTCCACCTGATGTTATGACTGCTCTTAGGTATTTAAAATAAATTTGGTTAAACATTTTCACCTTCTATTGTTAACATTTTGTTATATTTTTAAGTAAACCAAGGAGAGACACTACCATATGAACGCAAAGTAAGCAGCCATATCACATACTAGGTCATGGTATTATAGTGTTGAGCATGACGTACTGGAGTATGAAGTATCAGATCTTCAAAAGTATTGGACAAATTCTCGAATACTCACTTTAAAAGGTTGGGCAGAATGCAGAGGCTAGTGGCTGTGACGATTCGCAATCACGTATACCACATACAAAATTAGCTGCAGGTGATTCGGAAGCAGAGCATCTTGTGTGATTACTACTGAAAGAAAAAGTTAGTTGCATGTCCTTTACAGGACGTAGCAGTCAACCCCAGCATTTTTGGCTGTTTGTAATTCCTAGGCAAGTTTACGTTCAGTAGTTTACTGAAAGAAACCTTGTCTAATAAATCACACACACAAACTTTTAAAAAATGTCTGGGCTGGTTGCCATGTCCTGTAAAGGACATGCAACTAACTAAGATATAGAGGTACTGATGTGCCAGGGTCAGACTTCATACTCTGTGCTTGCCCCAAATTTTCTTGTATTAGACTTACTGCTTTGTCGCCCGTGTGTAACTGAGGCCATTAAGGGAAGCCAAGAAAAGTAACATTGTAACCTACCATGCATGACATAGGAGGCAACCAAGGAAGGTTGGTGTGGGATTGGCTAGATCATCCCATTAAAAAAAACGTTAGCGGCAAAACTCTAACCAAACACGAACATGTCTAAAGATAAGGAAAGAGGAATTGGGCCAACCAAGATGAAGAGAGGCTCTTCTAGAAGTATGATGCAATGCAAAGAAATCCACAAGGTTCTAGATCGCCTACTTACCACTTGACCTAGAAAAATCTACACAATTGGCACTTGGAAGGTTAGAACTATGTATGCATTGGAAATGGCACATGGATGGTCAAGAAATGAAATATTATTAGAAATAAGAATATTATGGAAAAGAGAGTAAATATGAATGCAATCCAGTGTTCCGCACTGACAAATGATAATGATGATTTGGTTATCCGCACTGACAAATGATAATGATGATTTGGTTAAAGTGGGAATTTTATATGAAACTTCAATAAAAGAAATGACAAATCAAAACTTGTATGAGTGACCTGAATGCCATAATAGGATTGGATAACACAGGTTCTGAAGAGATAATAGGGAAACTCAGACTTGTGGTAATGAGCGAAAATTTAAAATTATTCACAAGTTTGTATTCACTGAATCAATAACATAGGTAGAAGTGTCAATCAAATT
This sequence comes from Cepaea nemoralis, assembly GCA_014155875.1. Classification (NCBI taxonomy): domain Eukaryota; kingdom Metazoa; phylum Mollusca; class Gastropoda; order Stylommatophora; family Helicidae; genus Cepaea; species Cepaea nemoralis. Next base: position 63,854 of record JACEFZ010022667.1, on the reverse strand, counting down.
GATCACATCTGTATTAACAAGAAATCTAAACCATCTCTGCATTACATCTTTCTTGCAATTGAAATTTGTCTACATCTGCAATATTGTCTCTTGCATAAACTTCACTGTCATGTTTTGTTCATACAGTGGTCCACAGAGTTTATCCTGCACTGTTGTTTCTCTAGGCCAGAAAGTTTTCCTAGATGTGTCATATTTTGGGCAGTCTTGGAGTATGTGATCTGCGGCTCATTGTCTGATCCCTAATCCTTTACTTGTCCCAACTATAGAGATCCTCAAGGTAGCCATATAACTGCCAAAAACCTCTCACAGGTTCACAGACACATGTAAGCCCTCTACCACTGCAAGATGGAAACACAAGAAAGGACAACTTGGGATTAACATTGGACCACTGCGATGGGAAACCAGCTTACTAGCCACTATGCTGAAACAACTCATTATAATTTGAGTACATAAATAAATTGTATTAAAAATACCATTTTGATTGCCACTTCCACTTTCTTTGTTTTGTCGAAGCCCGCGTAAACACGTGCAGATGCTCCTTTCCCCAACAGCTGCCGCACTTCATAATTCTGGGGAGGAAAACATTCAGTGGTGTTATCGTAACATAATTACAATACAATAAACTTTAACAGACCCCAACGTAACAATATAAAATGACACAAAGTAATGCAGCTTTACATAACAGAATTACGACACATACAGGACGTTGCGGCGACTAGCCTTCATCAGCAAACAAATACACACACAAAACACAACACATAGCCACGGAGAAGACCCTCTGGTAATTACATAGAGGCGTGACGAGGGATGAGAAGAACAAAAAGATGAAAAAAATGAAAGCAATGAAGGGAAAATAAAAATTTCAAAAAATGTTCCTACTTACCTGGGAATCCGAACGTGTATCGCCAGGATTCCCAGGTAAGTAGGAACATTTTTTCAAATTTTCAAGCAAGTTTAGGGATGAAACTTTCCAAATTTCTGAAAAATTTGATGCAGAATTCGAAGATCCATCTACAATTGATAGTTTTCTATTGAAAGCGACAGAAAAAAAAATTAATTACGGTTCAGCGTGCCATTTCCATTTTTCTCCGCGTGCGAGGTTGCCTCAACCAAACGGGTCATAGGCGATTATAATTATAAATAATTATTATAATATTGTATATTTATTATTTCAAGTCTAGTCAACTTACCCATAAGCCATTTGAACGCTTACTCATTCTTGAAAAATTCCGTTTCTATTAACCAGGAACATAAAATTTACACTGCAAATACTATTGTTGATCAATAGGGATATATGTCAATAAACTCCTGATGACACTTTATCGACTTCTGCCTTATTTTCAAAGAAGGCGCCGCATCAAAACAATAATAGCCCCGCACTGAATACTCGTAGTATAATTTATTTTTCCTTTTTGGTTAGTGTTAATTATTTAATTTATAAATCTCACTTGATAAAAGTAAATTTTATCAAGTGAGATTTATAAATTAAATAATATTAAAGATTTTTATTAAATAGGTTATGGCAAGAAACGGATAATATCCGTGATAATTTATCCCGGTTTATTTCGTTCCTCTGACAAATTGTCTTTTCCTATCCATACATCATGTGCCATGCCGATAAGCATTGGCGGTCATGTTTTGCAATCTCACTCGATCCCCAGAGTCGTGGATCAGCTCCGTGTTTCTGTCTCGACCATGCCACGTGGCCAAGCCATCCAGGTATTCACTTCTCGGTCTTCTCCTTGGTCTCTCTTTAGATATTGCCAGTTGTCACCAAGTTTGGAAATAAAGTGACAATGTATGCGGATGACATGGTTCTGTGGAGCACAAATGAACGTGCATCAGTGGCCACCATATCGCTACAAAGAGCTGTAGATAGATGGATTGTCAGCATAAACACTGACAAGTGCAGCACCACTCTATTTACCCTCTCTGCGAAACAAAAGGCAGGGATCATCCAGATAAATGGAACATCCCTAAGAGGAGATAAAGAACCAACATACCTTGGAGTAACATTTTATGACAGGCCGTCATGGAGAAAACTCATCAAAAAAGCAATAGCAAAAGCCAGAAGGAAAATAGCCATCCTGAGAAAGCTAAGTGGAACCACGTGGGGAGCCAGTGGGAAAATACTTAGCAAAGTTTATCAACAGAGCATACGACCACACCTGGAATATGGGTCTACTGCGTGGTGTTCAGCATAAAAAACCACACTACATGATGTGGACAAGGTGCACAATCAAGCACTTAGAGTCACCACAGGAGGGATGAGATCAAACTCTATAGTAGCAATTGAGAAAATGGGAAGAACACAAGCACTCATGAGAGAGCGCAGAGATACGAAAACACAAATACAAGCAGAAAAGTTCTTCAGCATGCCAGACCACTCTATGAAGAACCGATTTGAAAACTTAGCTATGGGCGGTTGAAAAGAAGTAGTTTTATCCACCAGGCCAAACGAATCTGCAGAGAAATAACCGATATGCCCACAGTTGGTATCCCCCTGACAACTATTCCAGAGCGAACTCCATGGAAAGATGAAAATAGACTACAAATCCAAACAAAAGTAAGAGGAATATTTGACAAGGAAGAACAGAACAGTGTACAGCGCAGAACAGTCACTATCAGCTTCCTTGATGACGAATACCCGCAGGACTTCTATATCCGAGTCTACACAGATAGGGCAGCACAAAATGTTGTTCGAAATGGAGGAGCGTGAGTGTACATAGAATACCCAAATAATACTAGGGACACGGCCAGAGTTCCAGCAAGAAAGTACTGCCATAACTATAATGCTGAAATTGATTTATTTAGGAACCGACATCACAGCATTCGGGGCATTCCCATAAGCGCTCCGTCCCCATCCTCAGCAGCCAGCGAAGAGTTCCAACACCAATAGTACCAGTAGCAATCTGATTATATGTCCGTCTCGCCTTTCCTCTGAGCGTCGAGCGTCGGCCAGATCCCCTCGTCACTCCACGCTGTCTCATTCTTGCCAGACCATGGTGATCCATTTGCTCCTCCGAGGTGTACACGTGCTCCCACAAGGCCGCAACCACGTCTGCCTTGTCATGCATCAATACTCCACCAAGTTTTGCAGAGCCAGCCAATCTGTCCGCCTGTTCATTCCCCAGCACACCGGCATGCCCCGGAGAAAAGATCCAGGCGATGCTTGCCACCCGTGACCTCCGAAGCGAAGCAAGCCACTCTGCCCGAAGCTTGCCTGTCCTCACCTTCCTCAGCATGCTTTCTGAGTCAGTTACAATCACGATGTGTGTGTGTATCGTATTCTCGATCCAGCGGAAAGCTGCACTGACCGCCTCCACCTCCATTCTTAAGCTAGATGTTGTGGTATCATATGCCAGGCTCTCCTGCACCAAACGTCGACCATTAGCTTTTGCTAAGAACCCCCAGGCACTTCTCCTACCTCTCAAAACCGACCCATCTGTGTAGATAATCACATCACTCAAGCGAGCATTATCCTGAATTAGTTGCTGGATTTCCACTTCCGTGGCCACTGCTGGCCACTCCCTGCACTCCCGGCTCAATGTGATTATAACTCTGCACAAGTCTAAATGCTCCACTGGCACTCTGACCCACTCCTCTCCTCGCCTAATGTTCTCCAAGGGGCTCACCTGTCTGATCGTGTTCTCCGCCTGAGCCATCCATGATTTCCCTCTTATCAGTCACTGATCCTTAACGGCGTCCAGTACCTCATGCAACGGGTGATCTGTGTCTGCAGCTACTCTGAGGTATGCCTTCGCCTGCATCACCTTGAGCCTACCAGCAACAGTAGGCAGACCAAGGATGTAACGCATACACACTACTGGAGTGTCTCTGGTGCATCCCAGAATGACTCGCATAGCTTCGTTCTGTATGAGCTCTAATTTAATCAGCCGACTCTTTGAGACAGTGAGCAGTCCTAGTCCATAATCAATCACTGAGAGGATCAAGTGCTGGTATAGTGTGAAAAGCATTCTCTGCTCTGTGTCCATTGCAGCCATAGTTTTAAGTGCATTGAGTCCCTTTTGAGACCTTGTCACAACCGTCTCCACATGGTCCTTGAAGGACAGGCTCCTGTCAAATGTGATTCCCAGATACTTCAGTTTGTTCTCTCTGTTGACGCTTCTACCATCTATCGCGAGGCTTGGGACATCAGCTCTCACAATCCTGTTGTCCAGAGAGCACCACAAAACAGCCGCCTTTTCCGGGTGGATGACAGCACTCATTTCAGTGCACCAGTCAATCACTTTGTCTACTGTCGCCTGTAGCTCCTGGGCTGTTTGCTCCCTATCTCTCCCCTGCCTATATGAAAGAATATCATCTGCAAATGTTAGTATCCTTCCAGCCCCTGGTGCTTCTAGGTTTGCAATCTTGCTCGTATACACGTTAAAGAGCACCGGTGAGATTGCAGATCCATGTGGCAGTCCCGGGGTTAAAATATGTGGCTCTGAGGTCCATGCACCCAGACGAAGAGCAACCCGACGAGAATGCAGGACGGCTGCTATGCTGAAATTGAGGCAATCAAGATAGCAACAGAGAAATTACTAAATATTAGCCATGGTACACAACCTGTGATGCTATTGACAGATGCAAAATCAGTACTTGAGGCGCTCCTGTGTGGGAAATTGCCAGTACTAAGGACACTACTTTCTGAACTTAGCAGTCAACATAAGGTCACCATACAGTGGATACCATCCCACTGTGGAGTACCCGGAAACGACAGAGCTGATCAATTGGCTAAGGAAGGAGCAAAAGAAGAACAGCCTGATGAACCAATTACATACCATCAAAATAAAAGAATGATCAAATCAGTCAGAAGGCCACCAAAACCTGCTCATGACGACTACTACGTTATGGACAGACCAGAACAAGTAATTATTCTGCGCCTCAGAACAGGACACAATAGATTACACAACCACATGTATACACAATTCAAGATTGGTGACTCAGCCACGTGCACATGTAGTTTAACGTCGCAGACAGCAGAGCACATACTCCAGGATTGCCCAAACTACAACATATCCAGGCGAACCTTCTAGCCTAGAGAGACAACAGTGGAAGATAAACTCTATGGACCGCTGAGTGAACTAAAAAAGACTGATAGTATCATACAAGAGACAACATTGCAGTTATAGACATATTTCAAGCGAACGAAAGAAAAAGAAGAAGAAGTCACCAAGTTCTCCAATTCATTTCTTCTCATAACATGCCCAACAAATGTTGACGGTCTATACTACGTCTAATCTAATGTCTCAAATCAGTTTACGAACTTCATTTGTTTCTTGAAGGACTTGTTCATTGGTTTTTCTGAATGTCCATGGTAGTCTTTGCATTCTCCTCAGAAAACGAACGAGGGGACTGAGCACGTATGGGAATGTCCGGAGTGCAGTGATGTCGGTTCTTAACTCAACTCAACTCAACTCAACTCTCCTCAGAAAAAAACATTTCCACAGCCATCAGATGATTTTCAGCTTGTCTGCTCATTGTCCACTCTTAATATTCATACAAAAGTACAGGTTCTGTTTAGGACTTCAGCACTCTTTTTCTCGTTTCAATTGATATCATTTACTGGTCAGTATGTTTTTCATCTTGCAAAAGGCTGCCTTCGCAATGGCAATTCTTGTTCTGATCTCTTCAAGGCATCTCCCATCAGATGTTATGACTGTTCCGAGATAACTGTACCGATTCACTTGTTTAAGAATATGCCCATTTATTTATATATTACATTGTGGTATTTATTCTTCTTCCCAGTGACGACCGTATTCTATGTCTTCTTGCAATTAAATTATAACCCTAGTTGTTCACTGTGTGCAACAACCGCATCCACTAAATATTACAGGTCCTGTTAATTGTCTGCAATCAAGACTGTATCATCTGCACATCTAATGTTATTGATGCATTGTCCCCCAATGTTGATTCCTTCCATATCTTCTAAATTTCTTAAAATATTTTCACTGTAGAAGAAAAAAAAAGAAGATCTGGAGACATTACACATCCCTGTCTCACACCTCTCTTAATAAACTGATATTGGCCTACTTCATTATCAATTCTTACGGCAGCTTGTTGTTTCCAATATGGTTCCAAATGTTGCTGTATGCAACATTGCTTAAATACCCCAATGGCTCGTGAATACATAACCTCTGCAGAAAAAGTCCAACTCCTGGCCTTCACGTGGCGGAACTGTTCCTACTAACAGGAGAAGGGGCGACGGCGAGTTTCTGGCGCCGAAAAATAACCAGTGTGCTCTAGATGTGTATACACATACATGCATGTGCAGACACGTGTGTGCGTGTGTACACATCTAAAGTCGAGTGAGACCACAGTCTGCTCTAGGAAAGGAAAGGTGCTGAAGACGGAGGCAACCAGCCAGGAGGTGCACCACAGAAATCAGGATGCCACGCAATTACGCAAAATGGAATATGTCGACTACTGCTAAATGTTATGGTGCTCGTCCTGCTTTGGACCCCCAAGCAGGTGCAGTGCCGGGCCCTATGTCTCGAAAGGGTCCAACCCCGACTACTGGAGGTCCTTCTCAGATGTCCTGTGGAGTCAGGGGACATGAGAATAGAACGGCTGGCCATACAAAACAAAGACTTAAAATATTGCACTGGAATGCGGAGGGATTCAGCAAAAAAAAAAAAAAAAAAAAGAATTAGAAAACATCCTGGACCAAGAAAAAGCAAGTATATGTTGCTTGCAAGAAACTCACCTCAAAGAAAATATAGCCTTCAAATTCAGAGGCTACCAGTGTTACCTATCTGACCGAAAGGACAGGCGAAAAGGTGGGATACTTACCCTTGTAAAAAATAACATCACTGCTTCCCAAATCTAAGTCTACATGGAAGGGGCTGAGTATCAGACACTTAAACTTAAGACAGGCTATACAGACCTACATCTGATCAATTACTACTGTCCAAGTGACCGCCCACAGGCACTGGACACACTACCATTAACAGAAAAAATGATTGTGTGTGGCGATTTCAACAGCCACTCGCAGAGTTGGGGCTATGATCACATGGACCAGAGAGGAGAGAGACTGGAAGACTGGCAGGATGAGAATAGATTCATCTTGGTTAACAAGCCGTCCGACCAACATACTTTCTACTCGAGATCATGGCACACTACAACTACACCTGACCTGGCTTTTCATTCACCAGACCTGGAGTGGAACATTACACGAATTGTTGGGAAACAACTTGGTGGCAGTGACCATCGGCCAGTCTTTCTAACTGTAGAAAATGAGCTAGTAAGTGAAAGCAGCACCCTCTCGAGGTGGAACTACAAGAAAACAGACTGGGCAATGTACAAGAATCGCACCAGCATACTGGTTAGAAACCTGAACACTGAGAAAGACATAAATAAAGTAGTTGAAGAGTTTGGGAAATGCATACTACAGGCAGCGCGAGAAACAGTACCAAGAGGAGCCCGTAAACAATATAAACCCTACTGGAGTAGTGAACTGAAACAGTTGCATAATGATGTGGAAGTGTGTAGAAAGCAAGCAGAGGCCACACCCAGTCAAGAGCACCACAATAAATTCCAGCACGCAAAAGCCAAATTTCAAAGGGCCAAGCTGCAGGCTAGATGGAAAAGCTGGCAGGAATAAACAGAGTCTCTGAACGTTGAAAGAGACACAAGGAAATTGTGGAAGCTAATAAAACAACTTAACGATGAGGACACAGGGAGAAACTAAAAATTTGCACTACATAAAGATGGACAAATCTTAACAAGAAAGCAAGCAGCTGACCATTTTGCGGACTCATTCGCACATGATAACAATATCAAAATTAGTCCAGAGAAATAACAAGAGATTCAAGAGAAACGGCAACATACAGGACAGAAGGAAATAGTACATGAGGTTCTGGAGGCACCCATCACAATCAGCGAACTGGAGCTAGCCATATCAAAACTGAAAATGAGAAAGTCACCAGGAGCTGATGGAATCTCCAATGAAATGATCAGGAACCTAGGAACAGAGGCCAAAGCAAAGCTGTTGCAGATCTTCAATAACAGTCGGACCTTAGGCAGTGTTCCACAAGCCTGGAGAGAAGCAATCATGCTTGCTTGCTTGTGTTCATTGGCTTGAGCTCCAACGCAAAGTCCTGTATGTCGGATGAAGGCATCCTGTTGTCCAACATCAGTGTGATGTCATACATGACCTGAATTTCGCGTGCGTATCCGTTGTCCCATGTCTGGCTTATTGGTGTGCAGACTGGTGGTTCCTCGCCATACAGGCAGACACTCTCCGACTTCGGAGGAATCGGCGATCCTATTGACTTCAGCCAGGACCCCGAAGGGACCTGTTGCCCAGGACGCTCGACGAGGACGCGTCAATAGGTCTTGGCCAGTATATAACCCGGCCCTGGTGCCTTGGAAACACCTCTGCGTCCCAAGAAGCAATCATGATACCCCTCCTAAAATCAGGGAAAGATAGTTCCATTGCCTCTAGCTACAGACCAATTAGCCTCACCAGCTGTCTCTGCAAAACACTGGAGCGCATCATCAATCACAGACTGCAGTGGTACATTGAAAGTAAAAACATCCTTGTGCCACAGCAGTCATCAACCTACTGGAATCGTCCGTCACCGATTAAGGTCTGGGCAGATCGCTGACATCAATTCACATGCACATTTACTGGGATATTTTGCTCCACATATTCAGAAGAATTGCAGGCCCTAAAATTACAGCATCAGCACAATGTCAATGGCAACAGTTTGTATTCCAAAGTGATGAATTTTCAATTCCGCAAGCCCTAGAGGTGACAAACAACTGGTATTGAAAAAAAAAACACACACACACACACACACACTAAACGCATTGAATACCAACAAAAAAGTAATATTGCGGTGGAAACTGAGCGAGAGCAAACACGTTGTAAAATTAGGGGACAACACACGTGCATACGAATCAATCTATAAACTTCAATGAAAATAGGACCATCACCTTGGTCGTTAAGAAGAAAGCCCACTACAGAGACACTGACAACTATTTTCATAGTGCAAAACAGGTAATCATGTTCCGTCTCTGAACAGTAAACAGCAGAGTAGACAATTTTTCACGAAGACTCAAAGCGGGTCTGTCACCCATGTGTACGTGTGAACAAAATACACAGACAGCTGAACAGATCCTTAAAAAATGGACACATGACTAAATTGCGGTATCATTTCTGGTCACTCCATACGCACATTAACGCACAGCTATTTGGAAGCTTTCACGAACTCAATATAAAAAGCTAAATGCATTCTAGTAACATGAATACTTGTGTACAATTATTAACCAGCAGCTGAAGAAACAAGAAGGAAATGAAAAATAAGGTAAGAAATATATTCCGTCTACTTTCCTGTCAATTTACACATTATTTACCCCATGCCTCTGTTAATTCTCTGTCTTTACTAATATTACACATTGCACCCCTCTCGGGATTCTCCGTGGTGAAGTGGTCAAGCCGTCTGACTCGGGCTCATAAGGTTGTATGTTCGATTCCTTCATTTCACGAGTGCATTTTTTTCGGAGACTCCCGAGGGTTGTCGCTGGAGCTACGGAGTTAGTGCTTTGTGCGACGTTTTCCGCCCTGCGGAAATAGACTGAGCCATATGGGATTAAAACCCGGTGCAATGCAGTCGACCTTGTCGACTTTTAAGCTACTTTTTTTATTGCACCCACTCCCATACGAATCTGGCTATGCCTTGTACTTGTGTCCTTACCAGAAATAACGTTTACTGTAAGACTAGTTTTTTAGCGTGAATTCACTACATTTTCCCCAAAACATCAAAGAAATGTCGCCGCGTTCGATGATTTAAGCTGCTTTTGGGCCTATCAAAGACATATTCCTTGGGTGGGGGTAAATATAAGACGGCAGGAGAAATTTCATAACGATGCAACAGACAGTTTTCAAAATAATTGATCGTGAATGACGGCATTAATTTCCGGACAGACTATAAATTTTCCTCTTCTCGAAATGTGGCCAAAAATGTTTGATTTTGATTTGTTTGTTCACTTTGAATTCAAGCGTAGTCCATACACGTGCTACCACCTCTAATGCACTGGACTGATTTGTGCGTGTGAATTAGCTTTCCCTATTACCAGTGTCCCTCGCCATCAGACAAACCCACTCCGACTTCATCGGTGTCAAAAATGTTGATTGCCGTCTTCTGATGTTTGTGACAAGTTGTCTTCGTGTCTTCTTCTTCTGTCCTTCATCTCTACTGGAGTATAAACACCCACTTACGCCAAGGCGTCCTATCTTTTTCTACCTCTATAAGTTCACGTCATGTCCTCCCCATATTCATCTTTGTCTCCAGTTCTCTTCACCATGTATTTTTAACTGATTCTGTTTAAGTCCCCGCTAATCACTGGTATCATGAAGGCTAATAGACTACAATGGCTGGGGCATATAGAAAGAATGGAAGATAATAGGGAAACAAAACTCGCTTACACTCAGGAAATAAATGACCGTAGACCCCGAGGTAGACCAAGAAGACGGTGGAGAGATAATACATATACAGGCCTACAACTACAATCACTTGGAATCAACGACTGGCAAGAGAAGGTCCACCGGAGAGACGAATGGAGACGGATTGTATCTGCAGCAAAGAACCTCAATGGCTCGGAACGCTGAAGAAGAAGAAGAAGAAGTATGATAGACAGACAGTGTTTAACAAAAAAGCAGGTTTGGATCAAACAAATGAAAAAAGTACCGTAATATCAATTTTTACTCACTGAGTTTTGAAATTGCGGAAGATACCGCGAAAAACCAAAAAAAATCTCAGTGGGTTGGGTAGTAGAGAAACGACTTTCTAATGATACTATTATCATGTTTCTCTGTGTGTATCCTAACCAGTGACAGCGTCTTTTTCTTTTTACTTTGCTGGGACGTCTTTGTGTTTTAGACTTTTTTTAAAAACACATTAGAATAGGGGTGACTGGCTTAGAGCTCACGATGCCCGCCTCTGACTTGCTCATGTACGATTCTAAGTATTGTGTGGACTGTTTACATTTATATAAAAAAAAAAAAAATAAGAAAGGCGTGAGGTAGGCCTCACCCACCCTGTAAGCCAGACCCTAGAGCAGTGGATTGGATGTTTAGTCTTCTCGGACAAAGCAAAACACCCGGCGACTCATGAACACACACACTCACGTTAACAGTCCTCGAGAGAAGGAAATCGAAAAGAGAAGGCCAAACTGGCAGGTGCCACAGCCAAAATAAAAAAATGTATAGAATGAGTGATTCTAATATACACACATCTGGATCTTCATTGACGCTGCAGAATTCCTGCACTGTGCCAAAATTCTCCTTGTGTGATCTATAGAAGGAGACTAGGGTGCTTATGGGAATCTCCATTTGCAAGGGAAGTGATCCTCTCCCAACGTCAAACCAAAACGTCCAGGTTATTCACTTTGGCTGTCCCAGGTGATTGTAGCATCTTTATGTAAGTTATGTTTCTGTGAAATCATGTTTCTATATAGTCATATTTCTGTGACTACAATAGGTGTGTGTGTGTGTGTGTGTGTGTGTGTGTGTGTGTGTGTGTGTGCGTGCGTGTGCGTGCGTTTACTAATTATTCAGGACACAGATTGTTATGCTAAAATTTAATTGATGTTGAATGCAGCAATTCTTGTCAACCTTCAAATAAAAAGACATTTATTGCCAACAACGTGCGCCATGTTCTAACTTCCAATTACAGGATTTCATGGAAACTATGTTCTTGAAATATGACCGAGAGGAAGGGTACTGGCCATTTAGCCTTATCATACTATATCATTGTATATATATCTAGTAAAGCTAAACTAAAGGTAACAGTGGTACCTTACAGATGCTTCCGTATTTTTAATGACTCTGCAGTGTTTGAAAATATTGTCGGTCCAAGTTTTGTATTTACCTATTATGTTGCATAAACATTACAGAGGGTGAAAACAAAACTTGGATCGGCAATATTGTCAAACACAGGACAGTCATTACAAATACACCCTACATTTGACCAGGAAACATTTTATATTAAGGTTCGTTGCAGGATGCTGCAGTCACATCCAGCCCCTATTGGGCTTTAAAAAAATACTTACTAGGCAATTTCACCTTAAGTAGTTTGCCACTGCTTAATAAATAAATAAAAAAAAACAACCCAAACTGACAGTATTTGTGAACATTTTTTATTTATAACGTTGAAACAAAGAAATCCAGCTGATTGTAAAATAATGGAGTTTTTAACACACATATGCCTACATGCCGACTGTGTTATTGACAAACAGAAAATAAATATACTTGAATAAAAACATATTAAAGCGTCATGTAATATTCATTACTGCTGAAGACATTGTTTTTCTCTTTCACGAGTTAGCATACAGGCTGCTTCATTTCCTGCCCTGATAGTGTTTCCTCATCTACTTCTGGGAGTAGAGGGGCCTTGTTTAGTCTTTCTTCTTCTACTCCTGGGTGTAATATTTATCTAGTTGCCTTGTTTAGTCTGACTTGGGTGTAACTGTGGTATACCTAGCTTTCACTGGAAAAGGGATGTGGTGGAGGAGGGAGGGGGGAATGAGGTTCCAAGACCAGATCCAGGTCTTAAACTGGCAAACACCTAGAGACATCTCTTCATGGCGTGACATAATCCAGACTTGCTATATAGTCTGGCAAGCATCGCCTGGATCTTTTCTCCGGGTCATGCCGGTGTGCTGGGGAATTAACAGGCAGATAGATTGGCTGGCTCAGCAAAACTTGGTGGAGTATTGATCCATGATAAGGCAGATGTGGTTGTGGCCTTGTGGGAGCACGTGTACACCTCGGAAGAGCAAATGGATTACCATAGCTTGGCAAGAATGAGACAGCGAGGAGTGACGAGGGGATCTGGCCGACGCTCGACGCTCAGAGGAAAGGCAAGACGGACATATAATTAGATTGCTACTGGTACTATTGGTGTTGGAACTCTTCGCTGACTGCTGAGGATGGGAATGGAGCGCTTATGGGAATGCCCCGAATGCTGTGATGTCGGTTCCTAAATCAATCAATCAATCTGGCAAGGCAGATGTCCTAAGGATCACCATGCTTGTCCTCAGATGCAAAGTTCCAGTACCGGTCTTGTCCACCCCTTTGCTTTCTGAGCTTCAAGAGGGGACGGAGAGCTCTACAAACAGCCCCTGTGGATCAGTACTTCTGGAAGGAAAGTCTGCACCAACCATGTGTCAAGGAGTGAGGTTCTCATTTCAAGATGTGATATAACTACTCCATGTCAGGAAGTGTGACATGCCTTTCAGGGAGCTGGATCGTTGATTGTCCTAGGGGTTATTATGATGACCTTGCAGATCCCCCAGATTAACCGCCAATGCCTGTAAGTCAGCACACTGCGTTCAAACCTTCACAGCAACACAAAAGGTCATGCACTCAGGAACAAGCCATGGGAACGATGATTAGATGAACTTTATTCTCATCAGGAAGCCTGTGTTTTCCACGGATACAAGCACATCCTCCAGCACTCAGGCCATTAACACCATACACTGGACGTAGTATGCTCCCGCCACAAACCTCCTTATCACACTGCCCTGGTGTCCGTGTTGTGTCCAGTACCTTCTGGTGTGTGTGTGTGTGTGTGTGTGTGTGGAGACTGGTGCAAACGACCACCGGCCGTAAAGCGATCATGATCTCCCAGCATGGTCGGTCGGCGTTGAGACTAAGTGGCTATACCAGGATTGATCAGCACCTGCGATCGATGTCCGGCGATTGAGAAATGTTGTGGCTAATAGTGAATGTGTCCGCCTGAGTGAGCTACTGTTGTTAATCAATGAGGGTGTAAGGCGTCCTAGTGAATCTTCTGTACGTGTAGCGCTGCTATGCGTCTGTTCTGTGTGAAGGCTGAAGTTGAAGTGTGTCTAAGTGACAATCGTGTTGTTAATCAACGCGACTTGATGACGTAGCATTTGTGCTACTATCTCTATTTTTGTTCACTGATGTGTGTAAACAGGGAGCTATATGATGCCCTAAATATCGGCGGTCATGACATACCAGAGATTCGATATGCTGATGATACAGTATTACTATCCACAACACAGACTGGCATAGAAAACCGAATAGCCTCAACCCAATTGAATAGTGAAAATCACAACTTATATCTTAACATAGCAAAAACAAAGATAATGCATACAGATAAAATTACTATGGAGAAAGAAATATACATTAATGGGGGAAAATTGGAGGTGGTGGAAAATTTTGAATATCTTGGGTCATTGATTACCAATAACGGCGACACAATGAAAGAAATTAAACGGCGACTGTCCATTGCTCTTCAAAGACTAAAGCAGATGAATAAATTATGGAGTGGGACAGACAGAACTACAAAAATTAGATTTTTAAGAGCATGCATCTTTCCCATTGCAACATACGCCTGTGAGACATGGACACTTACTAAACAAGCTGAATAGAGCATAAACGCCTTTGAATATAAATGTTATAGACGAGTTCTAAAAATATCTTGGGTAAAGAAAAGAACAAATGCATCCATACTTCAAGAGTTGAATATTGAGGAGGGATGGCTATTAAAGACGATAAAACAAAGAAAATTGAAGTATTTCGGTCACTTGAAACGTCACGAAAGTTTGGAGAGAACAATAATGGAAGGGTATATGCCTGGGAAGAGAGGAAGAGGAAGGCCAAAGAGAAGATGAGTGCAGGTTGTGACGGATGATCTCGAGATGGGTGTATCAGACGCGGGACATCTTGCTTGTGATCGAGAAGCTTTCCGGAAAGGTTGTTATGGGAGCGAGGTTCTGCAAAGGACATGCTACTGAATGAATGAATGAATGATGTGTGTGTACATCAGTTCACTCTCTACACGCCTGTCGTCTACTATATGACACCATGTTCCAGTAGATGTAAGCCCTTTCCAGAGCTCAGATCTCAATGTATAGCTTCGAGAAGATTCACAACCAGCCAGAAATAGGTCCTCTTTGTCTGGAAGTCTTTAAGTATTATCACCAGACCATCCTGGCTCCAAGCCTGCACCAGAACATACCATATTGGCTCCCAACCTACACCAGACTATACCATACTGGGTCCCAGCCTGCACCGGACTATACCATACTGGCTCCCACCATGCACCAGACAATACCATACTGGCTCCCAGCTTACACCATACTGGCTCCCAGCCTACACCATACTGGCTCCCAGCCTACACCAGAACATACCATACTGGCTCCCAGCCTGCACCAGAACATACCATACTGGCTCCCAGCCTGCACCAGAACATACCATACTGGCTCCCAGCCTACACCAGACCATACCATACTGGCTCCCAGCCTGCACTTGACTACCATACTGGATCCCAGCCTGCACTTGACTACCATACTGACTCCCAGCCTGCACTTGACTACCATACTGGATCCCAGCCTGCACCAGACTATACCATACTGGATCCCAGCCTGCACCAGACTATACCATACTGGATCCCAGCCTGCACTTGACTACCATACTGGATCCCAGCCTGCACTTGACTACCATACTGGATCCCAGCCTGCACTTGACTACCATACTGGCTCTCAGCCTGCACCAGACTATACCTTACTGGCTCCAGAAAAGATCAAATGCATCCATACGACAAGATCTGGATATTGAAGATGGTTGGCTACTAAAGACGATAAAGCAAACCATTGAATTATGTTGGTCATTTGAAACGTCACGAAAGTTTGGAGAGAACAATAATAGAAGGGTATATGCCTGGGAAGAAAGGAAGAGGAAGGCCAAAGAGAAGATGAGTGCAGGATGTGGCAGATGATCTCCAGATGTGTGTATCGGACGCGGGATATCTTGCTTATGACCGAGAATGTTTTCCGGAAGGTTGTTATGGGAGCAAGGTTCTGCAAAGAACATGCTACCAAATGAATGAATTTCTGCTGGCTAGTTCAGGGCTTGAAAACTGAGGAATGGAAAACAAACATTTCACCTGTATTAAAATGAAAAAAAAAAATGTCTTCAAATAGGCATTGACAATGTCAGAAGAGTTGAGTCAAGAACTGGAATCGTAGCACTCAGGACATTCTCATACGTGCTGTCCTTATCTTCAACAGTCAGCAAAGAGTCCCAAATACTAATGATACCAATAGCAGTCTGATTAAGAGCTGCAGGAGACAGTAAAAAAAAGTGATCGACTGGTATACAGAGATGGGTAGTGCCATTAAGCTAGATAAGGCGTCTGTATTATGGTACTCTCTGGGCAATAGAAATGTTACAGCTGACGTCCCAGGCCTCACAATAAATGGCAGAAATGTTAACAGCGTGGGAGTAAACTGAGACACTTGGGAATCACCTTTAGCAGGAGTATGTCATGCAGAGATCATGCAGAAGCTGTTATGAGATCTAAGAAGGGATTCGGTGCGCTGTAGATCATGACAGCAATGGACATGGAGCAAAGAATGTTATTCATACTCTATCAACATCTGATTCTCTCTGTAATTGATTATGTATTGGGAATGCTCAGTGTCAAAGGGTCAGCCGGTGAAACTAGAGTGTCAGTCTCACTTTCAATAGGAAACACCATACTGAGTCAATCACTATCGATTCATCTTTCTTCTTCTTTTGAGGGGGGCGGCTCCATAGCAAAGGGGCTAAACTGTCTGCACCATGCACCAAAGGTCGTGGGTTCATTCAGTTCATGAACACAATTTTTTTCAAATCCCTGAGGGGGTCATTGCTGGAGCTATGGAGTCTTTACTCTGTGCAAGGCTTTCAGCAGGTGGTTATCTGCTCTGCAGAGGCCGAGCCGTATGGGACAAAACCAGGTGCAACGAAGTTCATCTTCCGCCCTTCTAGTGAGGGGAATGTGCCACACCTAGGTAGGCACCCAAGTACTCAGACAAGTGTCCAACTGTGGTCTCCATCAAAACGGCACTGACAATCTCAAAATCAGCAGAAAAATATCAGTCTCACTTTACATTCAACACCAGAATCAACCACCATTTTTCTTCTTCTTTGCTTTACTTTCCAAGAGAAATTGCCACACATAGCTATGCTCCAACTGACTCAAAGGCACATGTGTCCAACTTTGTGCGAGGTGGACTTTCATTCCAGACAGGTTCCATTTAAGGTAACAGGCTCTATTATTTTGACATTATGAAAGTCAAAGGGAGATTAAAGGCAAGATCGACTTCACTGCACTGGGTTATCTCCCATATGGCCCGGCCATCTTTCTGCAATTCGGCTGCCAAAAGTGTCACACAGCATTAATTCAAAACAATGTTTTCCCGTGATGAATTTGAATAACGAAGACACAAACATTAGATTGCATGATTTATTGCCTGGCATATTTCGCTGCATCTCGTCAGGTACATACTGCAGAAATCACACAACTTACGTGAATTAATTAGATAAATCCTTCAAACTGAAATATACACATGTTCGCACAGTAATGTCGATAGTCTACCACGGTAATTTTAAACTGACTAACATCTCTTTCTGCTTGCACAAGAACGGCTTACGAAGGTTGATTAGTATAGCTTCAGCAAACTTTAACAATCGACTACTTTGTGTGTTGAACAACACACGGAAGGCACTGTCTCTTTCAACCACGTGACCAGTCTCGAGCACATGTCTCCCGACCGATGAAGCAGGACTGTTCCGGTGTGTCGGCCTGCCTAGGCTACCATCTTCTGTGTGTAGTATCTTGTCCACCCAATTCGGAATATGTTCCGAAACCCTGCAATGTAACTGTAGCTCAGTGCAACGTATCGTAATTCATGATGTCACAAATTAAAATTAATCGTTATGGTGCTAATCCCGCGAAGTCCCATCAGGCGGTGATAGTGTCCCGGGCCCACTGCCTCGAGGGGGTCCACCCATGACTACTGGTGGTCACCTTCCCCTGTGCTTGGAGTCAAGGCACAGAGGAGTAGGTGAAGAGCTATTGACCAAATACCCCGGACACTCAACATACTACAGTGGAATGCCGAAGGAGTTTATAACAAGAAAGACGCCTTAACAAAGCGTCGCAGATTCTCAGTCAGAGGATACCAGGCCACACGTTTCGACCATAAAGGACACAAAGGAGTTCTAATACTTACACGAAATACAATACTTTGTGTATCTGTGATCACTGACAACCAAACGGAAATTATAGGTGTTGATATAATGATAAAGGACGTGAAAATAAGAATTTACAATCTGTATAGCCCAGCAGATGGCCTTACACTCTCAAACATGAAAATAACTGACACAAACTGCATTATTGTCGGAGACTTTAATAGCTGTTCAGAAAGATGGGGATACCCAGATACTGACAAAAGAGATGAATTGGAAGACTGGGAAATAGACTCAAATCTCCATCTACTCAACAAAGCGGATGACACACTGAGCTTCTACTCCAGAAGATGGTTTACCACTTCTATTCCAGACTTAGCTTTCTGCACAGGAGACATCCTCCACAAAATCGATCGCCATGTGCATGACCAATTAGCAGGTAGTGACCAGACCAATCAGGCTTGTAATGAATATGGAGTATGATCCACAGGAGCAAAAGCCTTTGCCCTGCTGGAATTACAAACGAGCAGATTGGGACAGATTTGCCATACTAACAGACAAATATTGTGAAAACAAATACACGATATGGCAACATGAAGCAAAGTCTAAGCAGAGCAATAATACAGGCGGCCACTGAGTCTATTCCAAGAGGAGCGAGGAAAAATTACAAACCATACTGGACTGAAGAACTAAACATTTTGGAGGACAAAGTTGAAGATGCCAGGAAGACAGCAGAGAGAGAACAAACAACTGAAGCGAACATGTCTCTCAAAGCCATCTCAGCAAAATATAATGATTGATTGATTGATTGATTTAGGAACCGACATCACAGCATTCGGGGCATTCCCATAAGCATTCCGTCCCCATCCTCAGAAGCCAGCGAAGAGTTCCAACCCCAATAATACCAAAATATAAAAGAACAGTAAATCAAACAACAAGAGATTGTTGGAGGGAAAAAACAGAAAACCTGAACTTTGACAGGGATGGAAACAAACTATGGAAACTAGTGAAAGCCATGAACAATGAAGGACCTAGAAACAAACAAATAACAATTAAACAAGGAAATGCCTTGCTTACAGGAAAAAAGGCTGCAAATGCACTAATGGAACACTATGCCAGTGGAAACCACATTGATGCTTGCTTGCTTGTGTTCGTTGGCTTGAGCTCCAACGCGAAGTCCTGTATGTCGGATGAAGGCATCCTGTTGTCCAACATCAGTGTGATGTCATACAGGACCTGAGTTTTGCGTGAGTATCCGTTGTCCCATGTCTGGCTTATTGGTGTGCAGACTGGTGGTTCCTCGCCGTACAGGCAGACACTCTCCAACTTCAGAGGAATCAGTGATCCTACTGACTTTAGCCAGGACCCCGAAGGGACCTGTTGCCCAGGACGCTCGACGAGGACGCGTCAATAGGTCTTGGCCAGTATATAACCCGGCCCTGGTGCCTTGGAAACACCTCTGCGTCCCAACCACATTGATATTACAACCAAACAGAGGAAAGCAATCAAAGACAGATACATGATAGTAATACAGAGACAACAGCAGAATATATGATGGCAATTCTAACAATGGAAGAAATGGAACAGGCAATGAATACCCTAAAAAAGAAGAAATCACCAGGAAAGGATGGAATCACAAATGAAATGCTAATAGGACTAGGCACTAAGGCAAAAAAGAAACTACTAGCAGTCCTAAATTACAGCTGGAAGAGAGGAATAGTCCCACAGGCATGGAAGGAAGCTATATTAATACCAGTCCCAAAGAAAGGAAAAGACCTGGAAGAACCAAATGGCTATCAACCTATCAGTCTACTTAGCTGTGTAGGAAAATTAATGGAACGCATTATCAATGGCAGGCTAACATGGCATCTGGAAGGAAAAAAACTCTTTAACACCACACCAAGCAGGATTCAGAAAGTACAGATCCACTGAAGATCAAATTACCTATATAGCTCAGGAAATAGAGGATGCCTTCCAAGAGAAAAAGCACACAAGCGGTCTGGATAGATTTAGAAAAAGCATTTGATAAAGTATGGAAGGAAGGACTGAAAGTAAAACTGCAAAAAATGCATGTTTGTGGAAAAATGTATAAATGGATCAGCCACTACCTTGAGAACAGAACTGCCAGGACAAAAGTACAAGGACAAACCAGCAAAATGATGCTGTTGGAGCAAGGTGTCCCCCAAGGAGGAGTTCTTTCACCAACATTATTCTTATCATATATAAATGACATCACAGAAAATTTCCCAGCCAGAGTACACACATCCTCCTTTGCAGATGACCTAGCCATATGGACATCTGAAGAATATATTAGTACAGTTAACAGCAGAATACAGCTAGCCTTATTAGCGCTAGAGGACTGGTCAAAATCATGGCTAGTGAAGATAAGTGAGGAGAAAACAACATGCACAGTGTTCTCCCTCTCAAATAAACCTCAGCAACCTAAGCTGGTATTGAATGGAAAAATATTGCGCCATGAAGAAAATGTAAACTATCTAGGAGTCACCTTTGCATGGAAGACACATCTTGAGAAAAATCGAACAAGAGCAAACAAAGAATGGCAATCATGAAAAAGCTTGCGGGTACAACGTGGGGAGCAGATGAGAAAGTTCTCAAGAAGTTATATACTGGACGGGCGAGGCCAGTACTGGAATATGGCATTGCAGCTTGGGCGACAGCAGCTAAGTCAAACTTTAACAAAATAAGTAGAGTCCAAAATCAAGGAATGTGAATCATAACTGGAAGCGTGAAGACACCTATTAATGAACTAGAAAAGATCACCTGTTTACAACCAATGCAGGATAGAAGAGATAGCAGAGCCCAGCAACAAGCAGAAAAATTTAGAAGATTGACAGACCACCCTATGTATAACAGGTCTAATGGTTTTGGAAAGGGAAGACTGAAGCGTAGCAACTTTGTAGAAACTGCAAAACAAAAGATTAGTGCAGATCCCATACTTAACATATCAACAGTCAAACCCTTTTACAATGCACACAAGTTCCCAGCTTGGAGACAGCAGCAACTGCCTGAGATGATAGAAAACATTCCTGGTATTGAGAAAAAGAACACTCAGAATGAAACCGAAAGAAGAAAAATAACCCTAAACTACATAAAAGAACACTACCCAAGCAGCAATCGGACCCATGCATATACAGATGGATCAGCCAAAAATTCAATAGATAATGGAGGAGGAGGAATTCTCCTAAAATTCAAAAATGGAGTGAAAAAAAAACAGTCAGTGGCAACTTTGTGGTAACTTCAAAGCGGAGGTAGATAGAAGCTTTGAAAACTGCAGCAGAAATGCTCTTGATGGAGGAAAATAAAGAGAAGCAAATAGCTATCTTCACAGATGCAAAGTCAGCTGTCTCAATACTGAAGAGCAAAAACAGCACAGAACTAGCTGACGTAAGAGCAGCACTCCATGGTCTATGCCAGAAATCCAAAAAAGGTTGTAATACAGTGGATCCCATCACATTGCAGTATACCTGGAAATGAAGAGGCTGACAGACTGGCAAAAGAGGGCGGACGACTACCACAGCCTGACATAGACATAACCTATAATGAGGCAAAGAGGTTGATAAAAAGCACTCATAGAACCAAATGGGAATCAGAGCATCCAGGCCACCAGAAGGATGATGAATATTACAAACTCGACCGAAGAGAACAAGTAGCAATCTTCAGACTCCGCACAGGACATAACAGGCTGAAATACCACTTATTCAATAAACTAAAGATAGGAGATACTGATGAATGTAATTGTGGAACTGGTAAAATGACAGATAAACATTTGCTGCAGGAATGCCCAATATATGCAGAACAGAGAAAGATATTTTGGCCCACACCTGCTTCATTTGAGGACAAGCTCTATGGAGATATCAACAAGCTCAAGTTGACTGCAGCTTACTTTAACTACATTCAGGTTGATATTTAAAGGTGCATGAAGAAGTAAGTATTTAGACTGCCACACTTCATACCACAGGTATGTCGGTTACAAAAACGTCCCAGAGACATGAAATGGAATATTTCTCGGATAGCAAATCCATTACGTGGAAAGTCTGAATCCAAAGCTCATAGTGTGGATGTCATCTGCAGACTGCATTCTTCTGGTTTCCAGAAGAACAGCCTATGGTGAACGGAAGGCCCAATATACGGAAGTGAGGCTAAGCAGCCATGTGCAGGGCGTGACGATTCCTTGGGTGAGCCCTGTACCAAGGCGCTGTGTGTCTGCTCTGCAAGTATGGAAGCCTCCTTGGATGGCGGGGAATGCCCATGGTCTGCCCCTGCCTTCCCTTGAGGGCTGACCAGGATGTCTTTGGCTGTTCTATATGGGCCAGCTGGGATGGGGGAATAACACCAAAACAGTGAGAGTCAAAAGTCCTAAGAAACCCCCGGGAAGGTTAACTGGTCAACAAATGCCCGCAGAAGTCGGATGTGTCGGCCTAACGGCGCAAGAACGCAGCTCTGCTGTAAACAGGCACAACGCAATCACGTCCGAAAAAAAACAACTCCGGATGAACGCAGAAGAAGAAGAAGAAGAAGAAGAAGAAGAAGAAGAAGAAGAAGCCTCTGATGCCAGATCTTGCGTCTGCATTATTTCCGGATACACTGAAGGAATCTGTCACGTCTGCTGCGGCTGTTGAGCTTCACAAAGACTGCGTCCATATTTATCTGTCCTATCATGATGCTGCACAGGCTGAAATGCAGAGTTTGTGTAACTACTCGTGCAATCAGGATCTTTATACAGTGGAGACTAGATAAGTAGAAGTCACAGGGGCCAAAGGAATTTGTTCTACTTATCAGAAATTCTACTTATCCAGACTGCACACATATTTACACTAATACCATGCAGTAGCATCGAGTAAAATGATTATACCACTTGGGAAACACAGTTAGTGAAGAAATAAATATCACTACAGTATCAGAAATGTTGAAATGTTTAATTATTTTAGAAAGCGGAACATTAAAGTCATATGAAAATTTCCAAATTAATCTCTGATTTTGCTTTGCTTCTTGACTTGTGAAAAATGTCTTCCCTTGGCCTGTTTAAAGGCACAAAATGGTGAGACTGCATCATCTGAACATTCAGTCTGCATCTTGTAAATGTCAATTTTGTCAATTGATGCCAAAGTATCTGAGTGCGATACAGGTTGTGCATAATTCGGTGGTAAAGAATGGAAATGCATTCGATCTGTGGCGGCTTCAGCTGCATCACTTATGCCAGATTTTGCAGCTGTCAATTGCTTGTTTCAACTCTCATCCATGAATGCCACGCCTTGCTTCGGCTTCCCCATGGGCTGCAAGATGGGTGTTCTGCTGTTTTGACAGGAACTTAATACTCCTCATGGCATCCCGGGTCCTTCGAAGTTCTTCTTCACTTTGGCTAGAGGAAAAAAAATATAATTCACATGTGTGTAATCTATAAGAGGAGTCTATAATTCACCTGTGTGATCTATAAGTGGAGTCTATAATTCACCTGTGTGATCTATAAGAGCCTATAATTCACCTGTGTGATCTATAACAGGGTCTATAATTCACCTGATTAGAGACATTAGACGTAGACAGTCAACATTTTTTGGGCATGTTATGAGAAGAAATGAATTGGAGAACTTGGTGACGAATGGCAAGATCGAAGGGAAGAGACCAAGGGGAAGACCGAGAAGTAAATACCTGGATGGCTTGGCCACGTGGCATGGTCGAGACAGGAACACAGAGCTGATCCATGACTCTGGTGATCGAGTGACATGGCAGTACATGACCGCCTAAGCTTATCGGCATGGCACATGATGGATGGATGAATAATTCACCTGTGTGATCTATAACAGAGGTCTATAATTCACCTTTGTGATCTATAAAGAAATGTAAAGAATCACTTTTCACACCATGAGGCTCATTAGATGTAAGGTGTCAACAATAAATGTTTAGACCAAATGGCACTCATGGATGAGTTGGTCAAAATCACATCTGTCGCCTTGACTTGCCAGTCAATCCCTCGTACCAATTTTAGGCCCAGTGAGTCTGGAAACCTACTTTAGCAAAAAAAATCCCTGCCTCAAAACAGATTCGAACATATGATCAGTGTGATGCCAGGCTCTTTTCTCACCAGAAGGAAACAAGAGAAGCCACCTAGCATCATCACTACGTGCCATGTCAAGTATAGGCAATTGTGGCTCACCATGTCTCAAATCAGGCCAGTCTTCTTCATTCATCCGGGATGTTTGCTTTGGACATAATTTTAATGTGCCTGTTTACAGTAGAGCGGCAATATTTGTGTCTTTCGGCAGACACATTGGACTTCTTCAGGCATTTGTTCACCGGGATTAACCCTCCTGGAGGTCAGTGCCATTTGGCCAAGCCATTAAAATATTTATCTTTTAAACCCCACCCCCCATTAAGTTTTATCTTTAACTCTCTCAGCCCTACGCAACTCAATGTGTGAGTGGCTCGTTCCAGTGATTCCAACCATCGCATAATGTAATCTCATTTTAAAAAAATATTTAGTTAAAAGCACTAAAGAAATCTGGCTTCCAGGAGCCACTTCTGCTGTGTATGATGCCTCTTTGAAAGTCTTGAACTGGTGATTTTTCATAGTGGCGATTTCCCTCTATGGTCTATTGCTCCAAAACCACCATCTGGATATGAAAGTGTTCAGAGAAATAGTGTTCAGAGGAAACAAAAAGGATCCAATCTCCGTAGCTGGGGCATGGAGACACCTCCCATGTCTGTAAGCAAACACACTAACCACAAAACTCCTAAGATACTAACTTCAAAAGGGGTTAAGGATTAGAGGATCTACTTCCCTACAGAGTTAAACCCCACATGACTCGGCCTTCTTTCCGCAGAGTGACCTCCCGAAAGCAGCGCAGAGCACAAATTCTGTAGTTCCAGCGATGACTCCCAGGGGTCACTGAATAAACAATTGCACTCATTAATCAAAGGGTTCAAAAACAAGCAAACCTTCATATCATAAGGCGGCGGTTTTACCAAATCGTCAGAGAACCTCGCTAGCTTTATAAACATGTAGCAATGAGGTAGAAATGCACATCTGGACTCACCTATCTCTTTCTCTGGTGGACTTGGGGGATCACGATCACCCGCATAGGAATTGTCTGTGACTGGGAACATTTGCAGATGAACTGTGACTGTGAAGATTTGCAGATGAACTGTGTCTGTGAAGATTTGCAGATGAACTGTGACTGTGAACATTTGCAGATGAACTGTGTCTGTGAAGATTTGCAGATGAACTGTGACTGTGAACATTCGCAGATGAACTGTGACTGTGAACATTTGCAGATGAACTGTGACTGTGAACATTTGCAGATGAACTGTGACTGTGAACATTTGCAGATGAACTGTGACTTATCATTCACAGATGAACTGTGACTGTGAACATTTGCAGATGAACTGTGACTGAAATATGTCAGACTCCTTGTGGAACCGGCGCCTGAACCGATGCTCGTATGTGATCTATCTTCTTCTCTATGTGTCTGTTGTTGGAGAGGGAAGGCAGGCATGGGCTGGGTTCTCCTGCTGGGAGCAGACACGTTGCTGCATGAACTGTGACTGTGAACATTTGCAGATGAACTGTGACTGTGAACATTTGCAGATGAACTGTGACTGAAATATGTCAGACTCCTTCTGGAACCGGCGCCTGAACCGATGCTCGTATGTGATCTATCTTCTTCTCTATGTTTCTGTTGTTGGAGAGGGAAGGCAGGCATGGGCTGGGTTCTCCTGCTGGGAGCAGACATGTTGCTGCAGCTACCGCTACTGCCGTGGTTTGTGGATGAAACTGTCCCACAGCCACTGTCTATGGACATTTCTGCTACCTGCCAGAGTCAGTAATACTTTCTTATTAAAATGGTATTGCTTAAGATCACTCATTTAAAACACAAGGAAAAGACAGAAAAATCAGAAGAAGATATACACGTATTTTAATGAGTTAGACATGGCTTTGGACCAGGGTATAACTTGTAAAATCACAGTAATACTTGGGAACTTCAAAGCAAAAGTTGGCAATGGAAATGTGAGCAGCATGGCTGGTGGCCATGGCCTACATGAAAAGAATTAGCAAGGTGACAAAATAACAGTGTGAGCAGAATCTCATGAAATAATAGTAACATCTGATTCAAACATTATCCTCAACAATTAATGGGAAATTGATTACATATGGATTCCAAAGAGATTTAGAAGAAGTTTGGTAAAAGCAAAAACTAAAGCATGAGCAAACTGTCATTGTGATCATGTCCCGGTTGTATGGAGGAAATAAAGCACAAGCCGTGAAGTATGAAACTGCTATGAGTATGTGACGTGACAGGGCCATGACATTTTGTAGGCCTGAACGTGCGGAGGAATAGATGGCCAATCTTTTCCCCCCTGGCGGAAGACGAACAAAGGCACTAAACCCTTGTGTGCTCTCGACATTATAAGCACAACATTATCATCAACTGCACACCCCTGCGGTTACAGGAAAGATGAGATTAAAACCTACGACTATAAAGATCTCACAGAACATCAAGTTAGATCTAACATTACTAAAAATAGGCAAATAAATTAGAGAAAGATGAGATTAAAACCTACGACTATAAAGATCTCACAGAACATCAAGTTAGATCTAACATTACTAAAAATAGGCAAATAAATTAGAGAAAGTTGAGATTAAAACCTACGACTATAAAGATCTCACAGAACATCAAGTTAGATCTAACATTACTAAAAATAGGCAAATAAATTAGAGAAAGATGAGATTAAAACCTACGACTATAAAGATCTCACAGAACATCAAGTTAGATCTAACATTACTAAAAATAGGCAAATAAATTAGAGAAAGGTATGTTACTGTACAGAACAGTTGACATAGAATTGGATATATTGCGTGAATCAATGCAACAGGCATCATTCCTTCTGTAGGTTCCAAATTACTGTTATAGCTGGGGACGCATAGTTGAGGGTGAGCACCCAACCTTGCAAAAGACAACCATGGCTTGTGCATTCATTACCTCTGGCATTATGTGGTGGAACATTTTTAACTTACAGGAGAAGGGGCGGCGGTGAGTCTCAGGCACTGTAAACCTGACTGCTCTAGATATGTATGTAGTACATACATAAGCAGACCTGTGTGTACATGCATACATATCTCAAGTAAGACCAGTCTACTCTAGCAAAAGAAAGGTGTTGAAGATGGAGGAACCACCTTATAGGCGCACCACAAGCAATCAGGATGCCATACAAACAAGCTAGCGAACGAAAGAAGAATAATTCTTTCTATACAAAGTGTCGTTAACAAAGGGGTGGACAACAAATTAAATTCTGCAGATGATGGATGAAATAAACAATAAATGCACGGTACAGAGGAATATAATAAATTACATAATGAAATAGTAGACCAATACAAAGAGGCTGAAGAAATTTGGTTGAATCAGAAATGCAGAGACTGGAACAAATCATGAAAAAACTAACATTTCATATACCAATAAACAAATGTCTTAACAGATAGGCACAGGTCATAGCAAAATTTGCCAATATTATTTTCAAGAGGTTTTCAAGCTTTTCCCAAGATAATTTGGTTGGCTTCAAAAGAGTATTGAGCATAAGAACATCTGATGTGTGTCCTTACGCGTGCACATAAAGTATATGTCTAGAAAAGGTAGTGGAGAGGAGCGAGATAAGGGGATTATCATTAAATGGTAGCAAAACTGAATGAATAGGAGAGGGGCAGGGACAGTGTGTGCGTGCGCGTGTTATATATGGAAGAGGGGAAGGGATAGAGTATGCGCATGCATGTTATGTGCGGGAGATGGGGACACCTGACTGAAACAGAGTTTGTTTCTAGTGCAGTTACATCAAAGTTTTATCAATTAAAATATGCCCAAAAAAGAAGAAAAATAAGAAGAAAATTAATTGGACAGCCAAAATGAGAAATCTGGGCATTTTGAGGGAAGCTAAGTCGCAAAGACAACTTATCACAAACATGAGAAGGAAGCAGTAGCGGACGTCGGCATTGTTGCTACATGGGTTGTTCTTCTTGTAGTAGAATGGCACTGTCTGGAAGGAAACATAGACAACACCGATAAACGTTTATTTGATAGTGCCTTGCTGTAAGAAGATTTAAAATGCAGGTATGTACCTGTTCTGTTATTTTCCAAGTCGTATCAAATCTAGCGTGTTCTATCATGATTTTCAGTTTTACTAGCGTGTTCCATCGTGTCATTAAATTAAAATGCAAGTGATTATACGGAATCATTCCGCTATGATTCACCTTGTCCCGGAAAGCGCTACCTAATTTACCATGCATTCTTTCGACGTCATTCATAATTTCATTCATTCAGATCTCACGTGACAATTGTCACAATAACACACGTCATCCTGGGTTTTCCAGGAATGGTTTGCCTAATATTCCGTGCACAGCGATTGGTTGAAATCATGACCTTTCATATAAATAAAATTATATTTCATACTTACCGTAATTAATTTTTTTCAGGTACTGGTAACAGAAAGGCATAACTTTTAGATGAATTTTCAAGGTCTGCATGCACATTTACATATATTTGGAAAGTTTCATCGCTAGACTAGCTTAACTTGTCGATGAAATCAACATTTTCTGCGAAGGCGTGTTTTTGTTCTTTGCACATTTGATCGTACCGGCATGTACACTTTGTAACACTATTCTGGCGCTGGTAATAGATAGGCATAACTTTTAGATGAATTTTCAAGTTCTGCATGAAAATTTACATATATTTGGAAAATTGTCATCGCTAGACAAGTTTAATTGTCGATGAAATCAACATTTTCTGCGAAGATGTGCTTTTCATGAATTGAATGGGGAAACACATGGCCATGACGACTGTGCATGCGCATATTGATCAGAATGTCATGTACATGTTCACTTTGTAACACTCAAAACACATAAAATGTGCAATTTGACCTACTAAAGTTAAAGAGAACACAAGTTTAAAGATTATTAATAATTGTTTTGTATACTTGTAGCAAGTCCTATGACGATTTCAATTTAAGTATTTACTAATGAGAGCACCACCATAGAAAGGCCTTGAAAAACGAAATCTAATGGTTCCTCAATGATGCCTGTTTGTCACTTCTAAGTGAAGATATTCACATTTTTGGGAATGTAGTTCCGTATAAAATTATCGTATGTTTGCCTTATTATTCGAACTCTTCAGTGTGGCCCGTTACTATCTCCCCTGCCGGTCCCGTGGTCGTCTCAAACGGGTCATAGTCCGATCTTGAAAACTGACTACAAATATATGTTCCGTCATGTTAAATAAATAATAAAAGTATACAAATAAATTATTAATAATCTCTGAACTTGTATTTTCTTTAACTTTAGTAGTTCAATTTACAGGATGTTAGCCGATTGCGATCGATTTTCGCGTCGGCCGCCATCTTGGCTTTCCATGAACTCGTGAGCGGAAATAATGTTTTTCTACCACTCTCATCGATGAACCTTTTCACATTAAAGTAAATATGGGTGCAGAATTTGAATATACTTCTAAAAGTATTGTACAATTAGGTGCATGAAGTATTTAGACTGCCACACTTCATACCACAGGTACCAGAGGAAGGCTAACCTCATAAAAAAATGCCCGCCGGAAGTCGGAAGTGTGGCAAACTAAAAATTGACACTACGCAATTACGTCCGAGTGAAATGTCTCGTCCGAATGTCTCTCGTGCTAGGAACAGCTCTGACTACCTAGTTTCCGAAATGCCACTCTTGTTCGGAACAGCTCTGACTAGGTAGTTTTCCGAATGTCTGTCGTGCCTGGAACAGCTCTGACGGGCGCAACGACAAGCACATGTCCGAAAACTCGAGTGGATACCGTCTGCAAACCTGTCTGGTTTGTGCGGGAATGGCCGGGGCAAACGAAATGACCAATATATTGAAGTGAGGATTTAAAGCAGCCATGAGTAGGACATGACGATTCCCTCGGTGAGCCGAGTACCAGGGCGCTATGTGTCGGCCCTGCAACTATGGAAGCAACCTTGGATGGCGGAAAATGCTATGGACTGTCCCTGCCTTCCTTTGGGGGATGACCGTTGTCTTCGACCGTTCCAACTTGGTCAGCTGGGTTGTAGATGGCACCACAAAAGTGAGAGTCTCCTAGGAATGCTACCTGGTCAAAAAAGCACGCTATAGTCGGATGTGTTGGCCTACGGGTTTCGGCCCAAGGGCGCATAACAGACACACCGCAATGACATCTGAAAAAACACTCCGGATGAACGCAAAGAAGAAGAAGGAAGCAGTCATAATTTGTTTGGCCACATTTGGAAAAGAAAACACTGAACACATGACAACCGCAAATATTTATGAAAAGAGAGATAGGGGAAGACAGCGTAAGAAAATTATTAACAGTATTGTGTCATGGCACGGATGGGAGCCAACACACAAACTGATCCATGCCGTCGGAGATCGCAATTTGTGAAGAAACATGATCGTCCATGTCAAATGGCAAGATACTGGATGACAATGAAGAAGGCACAAGCACAATATGGTTTGAAATTATGCCGTTGCTTTCTCTTTTTGCATCATCAAAAAATATGTAAGTTTCTCATTCCGCAGTCTCATTTTTCTACAACAGGTAAATAGCGTAAGAAATTAAGTTATTGACAAGAAATGTTCAACCTCAATTGAATGTAATCTGTGACAAGATGGGAAATACCTTAACAGAATCTAGACAAATTCTAGAAAGATGGCAGGAGTACTGCAGTGGAATATATGATATGAGCGACAGTGAGGATATGAATGAGATACATGAACCAACGACAGCAGAGACAGAACCTGAACCCTCATTAGATGAAATTACATGGGCTATAAAGAACCTGAAGAATGGTAAATCACCTGGATGTGATGAGATACCAGCTGAACTAATTAAAGCGGGAGGAGAAGAAAGCATACAAATCTATCACGCATTATGTAAAAAGATATGGAAATATGGTATATGACCAAAAGATTGGAAGAGAACTATCTTCATTCCAATACCAAAAAAGGGCAACCTGAAATTATGCACCAACTATAGAACTGTTGCCCTGATCAGTCATGCAAGTAAAATTCTACTAAAAATCATAATGGGAAGACTTCGTAAGAAAATGGAAGAAGAAATTAACGTGGTTCAAGCTGGATTTAGACAAGGAAGAGGAACAAGAGATCACATTCTCAACATGCGTTTAATAATAGAGAAGTGCAGAGAATTTAATGTAAACCTATTCTCATGTTTTGTGGATTATTCAAAGGCATTTGACTGTGTACAACATCAGAAACTTTGGGAAATCATGAGGAATATGGGCTTTCCATCACATGTAATACAACTCATAAGAATGCTCTATCTAGACCAACAAGCAGCGGTTAGAATAGATGGCGAGACATCAGATTGGTTTGACATCAAGCAAGGAGTCCGTCAGGGATGTGTGCTGTCCCCCTATTTGTTTAACCTGTACGCCGAAAATATAATGAGAAATGTAAGAGATGATATAAACAGGGAGCTATATGATGCCCTAAATATCGGTGGTCATGACATACCAGAGATTCGATATGCTGATGATACAGTATTGCTATCCACAACACAGACTGGCATAGAAAACCTTATAGCCTCAACCCAAATGAATAGTGAAAATCACAACTTATATCTTAACATAGCAAAAACAAAGATAATACATACAGATAAAACTACTATGGAGAAAGAAATATATGTTAATGAGGAAAGATTGGAGGTGGTGGAAAATTTTGAATATCTTGGGTCGTTAATTACCAAACCTGGTGACACAATGAAAGAAATTAAACGACGACTATCAATTGCTCTTCAAAGACTAAAACAACTGAATAAATTATGGAGTGGGACAGATAGAACTACAAAAATTAGATTTTTAAGAGCATGCATCTTTCCCATTGCAACATACTCCTGCGAGACCTCGACACTTACTAAACAAGCTGAACTGCGCATAAATGTCTATGAATATAAACGTTATAAACGAGTTCTAAGAATATCTTGGGTAAAGAAAAGAACAAATGCATCCATACTTCAAGAGCTGAATATTGAAGAAGGTTGGCTATTAAAGACGATAAAACAAAGAAATTCGAAATATTTTGGTCACTTGAAACGTCATGAAAGTTTGGAGAGAACAATAATGGAGGGGTATATGCCTGGGAAGAGAGGAAGAGGAAGGCCAAAGAGAAGATGGGTGCAGGATGTGGCGGATGATCTCCAGATGGGTGTATCGGATGCGGGACATCATGCTTTAGATCGAGAGGTTTTCCGGAAGGTTGTTATGGGAGCGAGGTTCTGCAAAGGACATGCTACTGAATGAATGAATCAAATTTTATTCATTGTAGGTACACTATTCACACTGTGAGATCCAATCTCCTCCACATGTATAGCATATGTTGCTTCTACCCAACACACACCCAACAGATATAATTCACATTGGCACCTTTTCGTCTTGACAGACGATAGCTTCGTACATTGTGCTTCAAAAAGGTTTAATAACTACAACCCATGGCAGTGGCGAGTGTGGCTGATAAGGCCAATTCGTGCTGTAAATATTCGTCCACAGTGGATGCTTGTGAAAACTTAATAGCTATAATTATGTATTGCTAAAGCATTTTCATTCAGCTGGACAACTGAAATAATTTCTCAAATGAGTTCTAAAACTAAAACCACTAAAATAAATTGCATCACATATGATATTACTGCCATTGGCGTCAGACAATACCCAAAGAAAAGAATTATTAAATCAACCAGAAAGTCACTGACACCAGCACAAGATGATTACCATTTTATGGGCAGACCAGAACAAATCATTATTCTCAGTTCACAGTCGACTGTGAATCTACAACAATGGCCAGACTGCAGGAGCAGCAAATTAAAAGAGGGGTGGCCAAACAAGAACACTACGCAGGAGGCCAAAGAAGATTGATAAACCAACACAGAACTGGCGTCGTTAGCCGCTACACGCTGCGGGATTTGCTGAGGAGGGGATCCGAGCACTTATGGACTGAATGGTTCGATGTGCAACGAGGATGATATGTCGACTAACTAACTAACTAAATCATTATTCTGTGCTGCAGAACAGGACACAATCAAGTATGCAACCATATATAGACACAATTTTAGATGGCAAACCAGCTTTGTACACATGTGAATTGGTGCTGCAGGCAGCAGATCACATATTCTAAAAGACTGCCCCAAACAGACATATCTAGGCACACCCACTTCTTCCATCCACCACACCCCTTTCTCATCCTCATTATCATAAGCCATGCCAATAAGTGTGGGCGGTCATGTTTCGCCATCTCACACAATCACCAGAGTCGTGAATAAACTCTGTGTACTTGTCTCAACCATACCATGTGGCCAAGCCATCCAGGTATTTACTTCTCTGCCTTACCCTTGTTCTTTTCCCTTCAGTCTTGCCATTCTCATCCTAATAAGTTAGTTGCATATCCTTTACAGGATGTCACAAGTTTACATTCAGTAGTTTGCTGTTGCTTTTTGAATGACCGGTTCTCATACCATTTTGTAAAAAACCACCGCAAGACGATCTGCTTCCAAATCGCCTGCAGTTGTTTCAAACAAAGTGTGTGGGATTGCGAAATGCGTCTGTAACCCCTTCACCACAGAGCCGGCCTTCTCAACCTAGAGAATCTAAATTACAGTTCCCAGGTTCCCCCATTTTCCCAAAGGTCCAACAACCCCTGCATGGAACACTGCCTTTCATAAGACTACTCTAGTAATCAATCAATGTTGAACAACCAAGGAATTAATACATCAGTGTGGTTAATTTTACCTTCTTTGTCTTCATGGCAGCTGTTGACTTTACTCTCATGAAAGGATGTGTCTCAATACCTTTGGAGGATAACAAACAGTAGGATTCAAACCCATGGTGTGACAAGAACCAGGAACACAAATCTGTCTGACAGTATTCTTCCTCTTCTTTTCTCTTTGCCCTCTATTCCCCAATGGGGCAAAGGCCCCCAATCAAATTACTCCAAGCTGATGAAGGCTTTGGCCACAACATCCGCTTTGTCACCTGTGATGGTTCCAAATTGCTATTATATAGCTGGGGCGCAGAGTTGGGGCCCAACCTTGCAAAATACCCCGGCTTGTTCATTCATCACCACTGGCAGCAAAAGATCCAACTCCTGGCCTTCACCTAGCGGAGCTGTTTTAACTAACTAGAGAAGCGGAGCCGGCGAGTCCCTGGCGCCATTAAAAACAAAACCCAGAATGCTCTAGATATGTATGTACATACATACATGTGCATACACGTGTGCACATGCATACATATCTAAACTCGAGTAAGACCAGTCTACTCTAGTAAAGGAAAGGTACAGAAGACGGAGGCAACCAGCCAGGAGGTGCACCACAGAAATCAGAATGCCACACAATTATGTCATGAAATATGTCGACTATTGCTAAATGATAAATGTTATGGTGCTCGCCCTGCTTTGAATCCTCAGGCAGGTGCATTTCCGGGCCCTATGTCTTGAAAGGGTGGAAATCATACAAGAGACAACTTTGCAGTTGTAAACAAATTTCAAGCGAACGAAAGAAGAAGAGGAAGAAGAAGAAGAAGAAGAAGAAGAAGAAGAAGAAAATCACCTGTAATGTGTTCTAGTAAAGCTTACCGATTCTACTTCCCCTTTTTGTTGATTCATTCACTGCCTGACAGTATGCCCTTGGGATCTTCATCAGACTAATACTTCCATCTCAAATCATTTACACACTAGAAAGTTACAAATGTACAGATACAATTCCTTGGGATGTGAAGTATTCAAGGTCATCACATAATTCGCCATACATCCCTCTTCCAAACACAGACAATTTCCAGAAAATATTTCTTTTGTCTTAAATAATTTCTACACTATAAAGTTACAGTTACAAAGGCAGTCCTACGGCAGATATTGTCATTGGGGTGTAAAGTATTCAAGTCTATCATATTATGAGGTGGGGTGCCCAGTTCATTTCCTCTCAGACAATTTCTGTACTCATTTAATGCATCTGGGTACCCCATAGCCACATCGCTCAGAAAAAAGAATTCTAGCACTATCAAGAACAACAGCAGAACATACGAGAGCTCATATCAAGAGCAACAGAAGACACTGATAACATACATAGAAACGTCATGTCATGGACAACAGAAGGGACTCAATACAGGGGTCGTAGTCAATTCATCATCATCTTTTTGCACTTTTTTAAGTAGCCGTAGCGGTTTCAAATAAAGTAGAAGTAGTAGAGGAAGGGAGGGGTAAAGGAGTGGGGAGGAGGAGGGGCGAGGGAGAGCAAAAAAAAAAAAAAAGAGAGAGAGAGAGAGAGAGAGAGAGAGAGAGAGAGAGAGAGAGAGAGAGAGAGAGAGAGAGAGAGAGAGAGAGAGAGAGAGAGAGAGAGAGAGAGAGAGATCTTTAACATACCTTTTGACATGTCAGTTTACATGAATATGGGACTTTGCGAGTTGTATAATTTCAGCTCAGGGGATCCGGGGGGCTGAGTGGTCTTGAGGTATGGTGTCAGCCTCAAGTGCTGGAGGTCCTGGCTTCAAGCCCTGGTGAGGACCGGGATTTTTTCACGTGGACTTCTAGTAATAAAATTTCCCCTGGTCTCTGGGTAGTGAGATCGGGCGCCCGTGTTAACATTGTTGAGCACGTAAAAATTCCTTGGCAGTTGGAAATCGAAAAAGAGTAGCCTAACGGTGCTGCCCGGGCAAAATTTCGAGTTAAAAATCTACCCAAAGTATTTCAGGATCCTTGCCGGTGTTACGGAGTTCGTGCACTGAGCTGAGATTCTCCAGACTCAGGTTTGAGTTAGGAGGAAAATGGAGCACTTATAGGTTAAAACTGTGTGCCGTGATGTTGATCCATCGACTAGACTAAACTAGATTAGCTCAGGGGATTCATTGTCTACTTTGTTATATCTTGAGTGACATCTATAGTAAGCACCCAACGAGATGCAGCAAAATATGCCAGGCAATAAATTGTGCAACCTATTGTGTGTTATTTCATTATGCAAATTCACAATGGGGAAAAAAGTTTTAGACATGTAATAAAAACATTTACAGTGCTAACCTTGTAGCGAAATTCGATCCCCGGCTTCACAAAAAATTTTTGTAATGAGGTCTCTAGCTTCAGGACTTAAGGTG
The DNA here is from genome assembly GCA_014155875.1 of Cepaea nemoralis. Lineage (NCBI taxonomy): Eukaryota > Metazoa > Mollusca > Gastropoda > Stylommatophora > Helicidae > Cepaea > Cepaea nemoralis. The sequence goes on along the minus strand of JACEFZ010022667.1, from coordinate 27,715 downwards.
TCTGGTAGCTCGTATTTTATTTGTGCCACTTGTCTGAGCGTATTTAGCACTCCTTTGGCCTCAAAGGGTTTCTTTCCTACAAGACATGTGTACAGAATCGCACCTAGAGACCACAAATCCGTCTCCTGTCTGTAAGGTTTTCCTGACGCAATCTCCCTGTGGGAATGAATCATAGACATATTATCACAAGAGACCAAGAACAGAACAGAACAAGCAAAACATTCCTTTTATAACAAGGACAAATGAATGAACAAACTTTATTTTTCAAAGGGTCACAAATTGGGCACACAGGCCCATCTTACATTCGGCCCTTCCAATCACTCATCTTTCGTACATTAATTATCTATCCTAACTGACCGGTAGCCGGTCTCCGTGGCCAAAGGTTGCGGACACGGTCCGTGAGCCGCTTACCAGGCATTCAAAATGCAGCCGTGACCTATTTGTGCAGCAGACCGTGTCACGTTGTGTTATAACGTGTGGGTATGGGAAGCTGGTCGTTCAGAAAGCAATGGCAAACTACTGAACATAAAATTTGCCTAGTACATCAACAGCAGCTGAAAAATGCTGGAGTTGACTACGTCCTACAAGGGATATGCAATAAAAAAAAAAACTGACCGGTGTAGGGGTTGAACCTGCCACCTCGCAATCAGCACACCAGAAGTTTTAAGAGTGCTCTTACCCATTCGGCCATGCTGACCTCCATTCACAATAAAAATAAACTTCTTCTTCAAATGCTTGGTCTGGAGCAGGCATTGGCAATCATGTCTTATACTATTATTATTTGTTGTCCAGTTGTTTAATTTTTTTTTCGCGTGCCTCATTTTCATTTTCCCCTGCCTCTCATTTCTAGTGCATGATAAGGCAGACGTGATCAGGGCCCTTTGTGTACGTGTGTATAGAGCAGAAGAAAAGATAGATCATAATGGCCTCGAGAGAATGCTGTTGCAGGGGTGACCAGAGGGTCTGGCCGATGCTCAGGACTCAGAAAAAAGGCCAGAGGGACTCATAATCAGACTGTCACTGGTAGCATTAGTATTGGGACTCTTCGCTGGCTGTTGTAGATGAGGACGGAGCACGTACAGGAATTTCCCGAGTGCTATGGTGTCGGTTCTTAACTCAAATCGACTCATGTCTAGTATCATATGTCCAATATGACTCAAAGCACGTAAAAAGGGGGTCTAAATTTAAAAAAAAAATACTTTTTGCATCCAATGAACGTGGTTATGAAACTGGTTGCAAGTCTTCATTTCATCTCTCCCTTAAACAAAAGGAAACTCCGTTCTAATGTAATTAATAAACTCACTTTATTCAACAAAAGATTACAGTACTTACAGGGACATGAAGTTTGGTGTCCCACACAGTGTATCGTGTTGCTGATTTGGATCCTCCAGTTTTGTTGCCATACCAAAATCCGCAATTTTCTTTAACCAAGAACATGTGAATTGAATTATTAAAATTGTTAGTATTTGTGGATCAATAAGAAGAATGGTACTGACAAATTACAGGATCAGAACATCGAAGAAAACTCATAAAATTAAATAACCAAGATTTTCTTTTTTTTCTTCTTCTTTCGTTCGCCTGAAATATGTTTATAACTGCAATGTTGTCTCCCGTATGAATCTAACAGTCTTTTTTAGTTCACTCAGCAGTCCATAGAGTTTATCTTCCACTGTTGTCTCTCTAGGCCAGAAGGTTTGCCTGGATATGTTGTAGTTTGGGCAATCCTGGAGTATGTGCTCTGCTGTCTGCAATGACAAACCACATGTGCACATGGCTGAGTCACCAATCTTGAATTTTGTATACATGTGGTTGCGTAATCTATTGTGTCCTGTTCTGAGGCGCAGAAGAATGACCTGTTCTGGTCTGTCCATAACGTAGTAGTCGTCTTGAGCAGGGTTTGGTGGCTTTCTGACTGATTTGATCATTCTTTTCTTTTGGTGGTATGTAATGGGCACATCAGGTTGTTCTTCTTTTGCCCCTTCCTTTTATTTTATGTCAACCAAGAAAATGTGAATTATAAGATAACCAAGATTTTATGTAACTCAAATCATGCGAATGTTTGTAATCTACACTTCATTTTTTCCAATTGTTTACAGTTATGGATGTCAGCTGCTGTGTTTGAAAGCTCGCTGTGACTCCCAAAAAGTTATCTTTGGGGTAAATGTTCAGTGCACAATTGACAAATTACACAGCAGTCTTGAAGGTATGTCTAGCTGCCTGTATGTATTATATTATTTAAATTAAATACCAAAGTAAGCCAAACCAACTTATGTTTAACACATCACCCTGCGGCGTGCATTTTCATACCAAAGCTGTCTGGCATGTCCCGTGTCGGAGGTAAACATGGCTGAATGGATAAGAGCACTCGCTCTTAAACTTCTGGTCTCCTGATACCACGGCAGCTGGTTCAACCCCTACACCGGCCAGTTAAACTAAAATGTTGACTTCTCGTCCTTGACTTTGGTATGTAACTTATAAGCACCTCTGAAGTCGGAGTTGGATCACAATCTGATGGTGATGGACACTGGTATTAAGGAAAGCTAATCCGCTAAGCCACACGCACAAATCAGTCTAGTACACTGGAAGTTGTAGCATGCGCATGGACTACGCTGGAGTTCAAAGCGAGCGGACAAAAAATGTCCTGTGTCCACCGTTGTGCTGATCAACCGCTGCCTCTTCCCTAGGAACTATGCTTTCAATTACAGTTCTTGTCGTCAAGTCCTTGTGACATTTACTATGGTCAAAGTTTATTCAGTTTCTGCATGTTTTCTTTGTGGTTTACAACTGATATAATGTCATTATTCTCCTTCTTGACCTACACAATTTTAAGAACAAGCAATTAGAAAGTCCAATAGAGGGCTTGGAGATGTGAACATACAGAAGAAGTTGTATTTCATTGAAACAAATACAATAAAATACAGAGGTTTCAGAAAATTTTGGAATTAAAAGAGTTGATGAAAGAAATAAACAAAGAATTAAAAGAGTTGATGAAAGAAATAAACAAAGAGGCAAGTGAAATATTTTGGCCATGATAAAAGACATAACACTCTTATAAAAACCATACTGGAGGGTACAGTTGAAGGCAAGCGAGCAAGAGCTAGACAATGATAATATGGGAAGATAACATCAAGAGATGGATGAAAGAACGTACAATACAGGCAAAAGACAGTGTTGGAGTTCCATTGCAGCCAACCTTCATTGTGGAGATGGCAACTGAATTATTGATTTTAAGAACATCTCTGTAAGATTTAAGTTCAAAAGCCCCAATTGTCTTCTTTAGTGATCGTGAAATGGTCCATGACTCACATCTGTACTCGCCACAGGAAACAAGTTCTCAAAATGTTTTGTCTGAACCTGTTGGCTGGTATTGTGCCATAGGCTCTTTATACTGTCTACCTTCTGCACTGTTATGGCCAGTGTTCTTTCACTTCTTTTAGGCACAAGTTTAACATAAGTAAAGTGAAATACTACCACAAGTAATGTGAAATACTAACACAAGTAAAGTGAAATACTAACACAAGTAAAGTGAAATACTAACATAAGTAATGTGATATACTACCACAAATAAAGTGAAATACTACCACAAGTAATGTGATATACTACCACAAGTAATGTGATATACTAACACAAGTAATGTGATATACTAACACAAGTAATGTGAAATACTAACACAAATAAAGTGAAATACTACCACAAGTAATGTGATATACTAACACAAGTAATGTGATATACTAACACAAATAATGTGAAATACTAACACAAATAAAGTGATATACTAACACAAATAAAATGAAATACTAACACAAGTAATGTGAAATACTAACACAAGTAAAGTGAAATACTAACACAAGTAAAGTGAAATACTAACACAAGTAATGTGAAATACTAACACAAGTAATGTGAAATACTAACACAAGTAAAGTGAAATACTAACACAAGTAATGTGAAATAACACAAATAATGTGAAATACTAACATAAGTAAAGTGAAATACTAACACAAGTAAAGTGGAATACTAACACAAAAAAGTGAAATACTAACACACAAAAAAGTGAAATACTAACACAAGTATAGTGGAATACTAACACAAAAAAGTGAAATACTAACAGAAGCAAAGTGAAATACTAACAGAAGCAAAGTGAAATACTAACACAAAAAAAGCGAAATACTAACACAAAAAAAGTGAAATACTAACACAAAAAAAGTGAAATACTAACACAAAAAAAGTGAAATACTAACACAAAAAAAGTGAAATACTAACACAAAAAAGTGGAATACTAACACAAGTAAAGTGGAATACTAACACAAAAAAAGTGAAATATAACACAAGTAACGTGAAATACTAACACAAATAAAGTGAAATACTAACACAAACACGCCTGTGTTATCGGAAGCAAAGAACAGTTACTCTAACTTAGTCATTATCGTAACATTTTCTAAATTGCTTTTTAATTATGCAACTTGTATAATTAGATCCCTCATGAAAAAACAAATGCAACTGTACATATTCAAGTCTTTAGGTCTAGAGGTTGAACCGCTAACCTCACCATCAGCACATATTCAAGTCTTGAGGTCTAGAGGTTGAACCGCTAACCTCAGCATCAGCACATATTCAAGTCTTGAGGTCTAGAGGTTGAACCGCTAACCTCAGCATCAGCACATATTCAAGTCTTGAGGTCTAGAGGTTGAACCGCTAACCTCACCATCAGCACATATTCAAGTCTTGAGGTCTAGAGGTTGAACCGCTAACCTCACCATCAGCACATATTCAAGTCTTTAGGTCTAGAGGTTGAACCGCTAACCTCAGCATCAGCACACTGGATGTTTATGAACAAGCGTTCTTACACATTCGGCCATGCGGAATGCCAACTTAAATGGTTGAAAATTACAGCATACACGTAAAAATGGATGCTAAGTTGAATAATACATAGGACAATGTATCACGTCTCATAAAATGGTATGTATGGGTTTACTTACCATTTAGAATAGGCAGCCTAGTTTTCCGGTATAACAAGGATTCCAGAAGTGCGATAAATACAGAACGTAAATTGTGGAGGGGAAAACTATAACATAAAGTAATAGGTGTATGTTTTAACGTGATCGTAAAATAATTGGGGAAATTAACATGAGTAAGCGTAATGTCCTTAGACCGGAGACACAAAAACAAGTAACTGAATGTCACCGCAAAAACTATTCCAGTTAAATCTGGCGATAACTCTAACTGACCATGCATGTCGAAAGAGGTGGCTAAGGAGGGCTGGCATGAGGCTGGCTACCTCATCACATGAAAAATTAGCTGCCACATCGAACCAATGATGAACATGTCAGCAAAAGGTTTGGCTTGAGTTGGCTGAAGGTGTATGCTCCCCTGGGAGATGAGAAGAAGAAATAGGAAGAGGCGAAGAAGAAGATGAAGAAGATGAAGAAGAAGAAGAAGAAGAAGAAGAAGAAGAAGAAGAAGAAGAAGAAGAAGAAGAAGAAGAAGAAGAAGAAGAAGAAGAAGCAGAAAACTTGTTTTTCAGTAATGAAATCACAATTACATACCACATTCATGTCCTTCGTCAGCAAGAGATTTGCAAGAGAGAGGTCTCTGTGTATAATTCCATGGTAGTGCAAATACTTTAAGCCATCAATAATCTGATGCATAAACACACGAGCTTCATCATCTGTTAGGGCCTTGGAATGAGAGTCAAGATAATGCTGCATCTGACCTTTGTGACACAGCTCCAGGATCAAGTAGACATAATTGGAGTCTTCAAAGACTTCATACAGCTGAGAATAGTGAAATATCTTTTCATTTAAATATGAGCACAACCCACTACTGGCAACGCGATCGCATTCTGGTATGAACCTAAGGCCTATCCACGTCAATATGGAAGCACTATACTCGAGTTTCGCCCTCATTTGAGCTCGTCAGTAGTGCATATCCCTGTCCGGATCCGGAAACAGTCCCGGATCAAGCGTGTGAAGCGGGTGTGTAACCACACGGCGCACACCAAATTATCACAACAGAACATCACAACGCTACCCATCGTAGGCTATGCTCAAGATCTTGCTTCATAGCCTACGATGGGTAGCGTTGTGATGTTCTGTTGCTGCAATACAATTGCTGTGTCCAGTTCGTGCTCGCGTGGTTACACACCCGCTTCACACGCGTGATCCGGGACTGTTTCCGGATCCGGACAGGGATATGCACTACTGACGAGCTCAAATGAGGGCAAAACTCGAGTATAGTGCTTCCATATTGACGTGGATAGGCCTTAGGTTCATACCAGAATGCGATTGGCGTTGCCAGTAGTGGGTTGTGCTCAATATTTAAATTTCAAATCCCGAAACAACCACATAATCTTTTCATTTGACAATAGCCTTAAAGCAAATGAAAAATGTAAGTTACAATAAAAGTACAACATTTAAGGGGAACAACAGTCAAAATAACATATGGAAGCTGTCCAATATTACTGTGAAATGGTAACGGTTTTAATTATACTAGTTCACAATTTAAGCAGTATATATAATTTAATCCCTTTCATTTTACCTTTTCTTTCACCAGCTAAAAGAGAATATTAAAAATGTCTAAATAAAACAAAAATATGAAATGCCAGACATATATATAATCAAACAGCAACTGAGACCATTAGTAACGGGACTGGCTGCTGAAGATGTGGATGCACTGTATGTGGGAATGTCCCAAGTCCTGCTATGTCAGCTCTTGACAACTCAACTCTATAATATGCTTGATAAAAGCGATAGCGGAGATTTCGCTGGGTTCAATTTAAGTGACATTGAAGTGTATGAATTTGACTATGAATCGGAGCTAGATATCAGTGATGAGCGCAAGCAGTCGTGAGTCGGACTTTGAAGAAAGTGATTCTGATTCTGAAAATGTGTTTGTAAATAGTGTAAAGATGACACAATCACAAACAATATGTTGTATTTTGTAAATATTTGTGTTCATGTGTGGATTACCGGCAACATTGGATTACTTATTTCACGTGAGTAAAATATTCTGCAGGCATTTTCCATCCTTCATTTTGTTTTTTTATTTAACAAAAATCTGATGACTAACACCATAGATGTGATGTTTTTACTAACATAACTCCAAATTTTACCGAACCTGAAAAATCATGCCTGTCCAGAGCTAAAAAAAAACCGGACAAACGTGTGCCCTGTAAAGGGTTAAAAATATGTTACAAAACTTACATGTACATCAGCTGTAGGTTTTTTTCTAAAAACAAAACAAAACAATAAGCAGACAATATTTGTAACTAAAAAACATTAAGGTGGTTTTATATCTGATCATTGATTCTGTAGTAAAGAATGAATGATTTGCTGTTTTAAGTTGATCATGTATTCATTTAATTACATTGTCCCTTTAGTTGAAGAAACACTTGAGTTTGGGAACCAATGATTCTGCGGGAGTAAGTTTGGGTGGCTGGCAGTGATGCTCAATGAAGCCGGCTGGATATCCATTAGATATAAAACCACCCTAATACCTACTCCATCTGTGAAAGAGCTATTGTCTCCGTACACCAAACCGAACTGTATTTATCAATTCCAGTGTGAGTGCCTAGCGACTTACAAAGGTAGAACTGAATGATAATTAGCAAATCGAGTAACGAAACACAAATCTTGGTTGTCTGCAGATGACTTACTTCAACGATGGAAGGATGCTCGAGTTTAATGTGGATCCAAATCTCCTTCCACACTCTGTTACGCAAATTTTTTGATATAATCAGTTTCTTCTCTATCTGTAAAGAGAATAGACAATATAATATGCAGTTGCTAAAACAAAACTGAAAAGTCAAGTCTTAGTCAAATATGACTGAGCTGCCTGTATGAAAGTAGATGGTACCACCACGCTTTCTGTTAGCACCGAATGTTGGGCGGCACTCACCAAACCCGACACCCCACATTGTGCCAACAGTTTCAGGCGGAGGAAAATTACTAAAATGTAAATGTCACAGCAGTGCAGACCAGGAAATAAGCCTTGGTCAGCAACTGTACTAAAATCCAAGCTCCGAGAGGCGGACAGTTAGAGCATTACTTTGCTGATTAGGCAGCTTCTGAAGCTGGTCTTGTATTGGTGTTAACCTTTCGTCTGGAGTAAATTAGGCAGACTGAGAGAGGGGTCAAGCTGCATAGGCAACACATGGTCTCTACAATTCAGCCCAGGCTTTGTGTTATGGAGAGGTATAACTACATTCCTGGTCCCCGTCATGGGTTGTAGTTATTATGCCTTTTGTTTTAAAAAGTACAATGTATTAAACTATTGTCTGTCAAGACGACAAGATACCAGTATACTCTCTTCCTGACATTCAATTATTGTGGCTTATTGTATAAGACACATTATATTTTATGAAATGCATCTTTTGCTTGATCTACTCTGCTCTTAGTTTCTGTCAAGGTGCCAGTATACTCTCTTCCTGACATTCAATGATTGTGGCTTATTGTATAAGACACATTATATTTTATGAAATGCATCTTTTGCTTGATCTCTTAGTCTCTGTCAAGCATCTTCCACCTGATGTTATGACTGCTCTTAGGTATTTAAAATAAGAAATTTGGTTAAACATTTTCACCTTCTATTGTTAACATTTTGTTATATTTTTAAGTAAACCAAGGAGAGACACTACCATACGAACACAAAGTAAGCAGCCATATCACATACTAGGTCGTGGTATTATATTGTTGAGCGTGATGTACTGGAGTATGAAGTATCAGATCTTCAAAAGTATTAGACAAATTCTCGAATACTCACTTTAAAAGGTTGGGTAGAATGCAGAGGCTAGTGGCTGTGACGATTCGCAATCACGTATACCACATTCAAAATTAGCTGCAGGTGATTCAGAAGCGTGATTCTTGTGTGATTACTACTGAAAGGAAAAGTTAGTTGCATGTCCTTTACAGGACGTAGCAGTCAACCCCAGCATTTTTGGCTGTTCGTGATTCCTAGGCAAGTTTACGTTCAGTAGTTTACTGAAAGAAACCTTGTATAATAAATCACACAAAAAAAAAACTTAAAAAAAATGCTTGGGCTGGTTGCCATGTCCTGTAAAGGACATGCAACTAACTAAGATACAGAGAGAGAGATGTGCCAGGGTCAGACTTCATACTCTGTGCTTGCCCCAAATTTTCTTGTATTAGACTTACTGCTTTGTCGCCCGTGTGTAACTGAGGCCATTAAGGGAAGCCAAGAAAAGTAACACTGTAACCTACCATGCATGTCATAGGAGGCAACCAGGGAAGGTTGGTGTGGGATTGGCTAGATCATCCCATTAAAAAAAAAACGTTAGCGGCAAAACTCTAACCAAACACGAACATGTCTAAAGATAAGGAAAGAGGAATTGGGCCAACCAAGATGAAGAGAGGCTCTTCTGGAAGTATGATGCAATGCAAAGAATTCCACAAGGTTCTAGATCGCCTACTTACCACTTGACCTAGAAAAATCTACACAATTGGCACTTGGAATGTTAGAACTATGTATGCATTGGAAATGAGCACATGGATGGTCAAGAAATGAAATATTATGGAAAAGAAAGTAAATATGAATGCAATCCAGTGTTCCGCACTGACAAATGATGAATTGGTTAAAGTGGGAATTTTATATGAAACTTCAATCAAAGAAATGACAAATCAAAACTTGTATGAGTAACCTGAATGCCATAATAGGATTGGATAACACAGGTTCTGAAGAGATAATAGGGAAACACAGACTTGTGGTAATGAGCGAAAATTGAAAATTATTCACCAATTTGTATTCACTGAATCAATAACATAGGTAGAAGTGTCAATCAAATTGATCACATCTGTATTAACAAGAAATCTAAACCATCTCTGCATTACATCTTTCTTTCAATTGAAATTTGTCTACATTTGCAATATTGTCTCTTGCATAAACTTCACTGTCATATTTTTTTCACACAGTGGCCCACAGAGTTTATCCTGCACTGTTGTTTCTCTAGGCCAGAAAGTTTTCATAGATGTGTCATATTTTGGGCAGTCTTGGAGTATGTGATCTGCGGCTCATTGTCTGATCCCTAATCCTTTACCTGTCCCAACTATAGAGATCTTCAAGGTAGCCATATAACTGCCAAAAACCTCTCACAGGTTCACAGACACATGTAAGCCCTCTACCACTGCAAGATGGAAACACAAGAAAGGGACAACTTGGGATTAACATTGGACCACTGCGATGGGAAACCAGCTTACTAGCCACTACACTGAAACAACTCATTATAATTTGAGTACATATATAAATTGTATTAAAAATACCATTTTGATTGCCACTTCCACTTTCTTTGCTTTGTCGAAGCCCGCGTAAACACGTGCAGATGATCCTTTCCCCAACAGCCGCCGCACTTCATAATTCTGGGGAGGAAAACATTCAGTGGTGTTATGGTAACATAATTACAATACAATAAACTTTAACAGACCCCAACGTAACAAACAAACTATAATACAGCACATTAGTTAATGACAATTTTCTGTCACTTCTTCTTTAGATATTTAGCCTCGTGCTGACATCTGCAATAATATTTCTCCAATCCTCTCTGTCACTTAATATTTTGATAAAGCAGATGCTTATATTATTAGTAATCCAGCTGTTTAAGCTTTCCACATGCATCTTTCCGTCTTCCTGTCCTTCTCTTTCTTAGCATTTTCCTACCTTTCTCTATCCTTAGCATTTTCCTACCTTTCTCTATCCTTAGCATTTTCCTAATTTCCCATATCCTTAATGTTTTTTTTTTTTTGGCGCTCCCTTGCTCGCTCTGAGCATAAACACTACTTCTAGTAATGCTGAACTGAATTTTGCGTGTGGATTGGCTTTCCATATTCAACACTGTCCCTAGCCATCAGACTTCAGAGATACTTTAATTTACGCCCCCAAGTCAAGGACGAGAGGTCAACATTTGAGTCCAGCCCAGCCAGCTGTCCGGTGTAGGGGTTGAACCGCTTACCTCAGCATCAGCACGACGGATGTTTAAGAACGTGTGTTCTTACCCATTTGACCATGCTGACCTGCGTCTGTTGGGTATGAACAGTGAAGTTTGGTCAGCAGCCAGCCGGTTCATTATTGTGATGTATGTCAATGGCATCTCTTAATCATAATCTCTCCTGAATTATACTACTTAATATTTTCCCAGAACTGACAGTAATTATTGCTCTATAATTTTCACTCCTGCAGAGCCACCAAATCATCCAGTTCTTAGATTACCAGTATTAATTATGGAATTAAATATGTAAACACTTTGTGCTATGTTAAGTTACTTATCTGTTGAGGTATCCTTACACTCCAGACAAGTCATTAGGTGCTCAGATCCTCCCCGTTCCAACTATATGCATCAGTGTCTGGCGGCCAAAAGTGCCAGTTCTGTGTTGGTTGACAAGGCCCATAATTCTCCCTATACAGTGTCTCTGTGTGCTATTTTAAGTATTTCTGACATTCAAGGCCAGAATTATTTATTTCTTTATTAATAGTTGATTAATAGTATTAATATTAATTAATATGTATACTAGCAATGTCAGTTACCGGCCTTTGTGGGTAGGGGGTGGGAGAAGATGGAAGCATTTTCCCTGGAAATTTTTTTTAGCGACCATCCAGTAACTTCCGGTTTTTATCCACGTCTGCTTTTGATTTGATGTATTCAAAGACCACACATCACAGATGGGGGGAAACAACTCTAATAAATGCTACTGTGGTCTGTCTGCTAGGCTGCAAGTGACTGTCACTTAGAACTTTCTTCTCTTGAATTTATTTAAGTTTATTCACGAATGGTAAGCTAATTTGTCTTATACTCCTGTATTTTAAACCAACCTTGACTCCCCCGATGTGTCTCCACCTTGACGTGGTGGGGGAGCTTGCGTGTCCCATCGACCCCATTTGCTTGCCGATGGATGAAAAACTACATATCGGACAGCTTATGGGATAGGGACCAGACTAAGAGAGACACAACCTGCTGCTCTGCAGGTATAGACTGAGGATAACAGTCAAAAGTTTAAAAGGTGCACGAAGGCAGACGTTTTTGGTCCGGACAAAACTCTTAAGGCTTCCCTGTCGAGGGCTGTGGCTGAACGCCTCTAAGACACAAACCCTCGGATCCTGAGAGCCAGGCCGATACCAGTCTACCGGAAACTCTTAAGGTTCACTGTCGAGGGCTGTGGCTGAACGCCTCTAAGCCACAAACCCTCGGATCTGAGAGCCAGGCCGATACCCGTCTACCGGAAAATAGAAACATGATACTGAGCAAGCTACATGCTCAGGTCTGATACATGTTCGAAGGCTCTCAGCTGGGGGATATGAGAGATTCCCGGATGAAGGGGCCTGGCCGTTTCCCGTTCACTGCTGCACGAAGGTAAGGTGCTGAGCCGGCAGCACATGTAGCCTACCTCGTGAGCGAGTACAAAAAAGTCAGAAAAGTGCCCCAGTCGAAGGGTTACGGAAACTGTCTGTATCTAACTCATAGAGAGTGTAGACAAAAGTGGAAGAATGTCTCATCAACGCGAAATGGAACGCACGGCGAGCGAACCTATTGCGTGGTCTGAAGTCACAAGCAAAAGCTTACCGAGTGGATGTCACTCGCAGTCTGACCGCTCCTGGTGTGTGATTGAGCGATCAGTGGCAAGTGGGATGCCCAACACATGGAAGTGAGGAACTAAAGCAGCCATGAGCAGGACGTGGAAACTCCTTGGGTGAGCCCAGTCTCAGAGCAATATGTGCCGGCTCTGCAATTATGGAAGCCCCCTTGGATAGCGAGATAATGCCCATGGTCTGCCCCTGCCTTCCCTTGAGGGCAGACCACGATATCGTTGATCGTTCTATCTTGACCAGCTGAGATGTGGGTGACATTACAACAGTCTAACGTGTCTCGAAACCAGAGGAAGGCTAACCTCACTAAAAAATGCCCGCCGGAAGTCGGAAGTGTCGTCCTACGGGTGGCAAACTAAAAATTGACACTACGCATTTACGTCCGAGTGAAATGTCTCGTCCGAATGTCTCCCGTGCTAGGAACAGCTCTGACTACCTAGTTTCCGAATGCCGCTCTTGTTCGGAACAGCTCTGACTAGGTAGTTTTCCGAATGTCTGTCGTGCCTGGAACAGCTCTGACGGGCGCAACGACAAGCACATGTGCGAAAACTCGCTGAGTGAATACCTTCTGCAGACCTGTCTGGTTTGTGCGGGAACGGCCCGGGGCGAACGAAAAGCCCAATATATTGAAGTGAGGAATTAAAGCAGCCATGAGCATGACGTGACCATTCCCTCGGTGAGCCCAGTATCAGGGCGCTATGTGTCGGCCCTGCAACTATGGAAGCAACCTAGGATGGCGGAAAATGCTATGGACTGTGCCTTCCTTCTCTTGAGGGATGACCGAAGTCCTCGACTGTTCGAACTTGACCAGCTGGGATGTGGACGGTACCACAAAAGTGAGAGTCTCCCAGGATTGCTAACCTGGTCAAAAATGCACGCGAAAGCCGGATGTGTGACCTAAGGGTTTTCAACCCAAGGGTGCCTAACGCACACCGCAATCACATCTGAAAAAACACTCCGGATGAACGAAAAGAAGAAGAAGAAACCAACCTTGACATTTTTGAATTCTCCATTCAATTTTACATATATGTGAAGAGTTTCAACAATCATGGCTTTCATTCGTGTTCAGGAAAAAATATTTAGCACAACCATGAAAATAAGATATCGCAGTCATAACACAAAATTCAAAATGGTGGCGCCCATACAATAGTACTAAACTATAGCGGACCTGTATTTATTTATAATTAGAACTGTCAATTTAACTACTAAAATTAAATTGAATTTTAGGTTTAATTTGTAGCAGTAATTTATCTGTGTACTTGTATAATTTTTCACCATCTGACATGACTGAAAATAATTTTGAAAGCCAGTTTTCAGACCCGTCTATCTAAACCTGTAAGTAAGGAGTACTTTTCTTAGCAGCACAGCAGTACATACTTATTTAAATAAAATACTGTGAAATAAGTTATGGTTTTTAGAAAAGTTAGTCTGTAATTATTAATTGCTCACTTTTAGATACAGAATAGTGTAATTATAGAGCAGTAGTAGAAATCAATTGTCAGAGCGCTAACTTAGTATAGACGCACGAGACAGTGCTGACAGGACAGGTATAGAATAAAGAAAAAGCCAGTTGACAGGGGCAGGCATGTGAGACAGGTATGATAAGTACCGGGACAGGTTAGAACTGTTGACATCCACCAAGGGGTCAGGGACAGGTTAACCTGCAACACAGTACAGACTCAAGACAGACAGACTAAGGGAGGTCAGGCATGAAACACGTGATAGGAAAGGCCGGACCCTGGCCAGGCAGACTAAGCTAGACCAGTGATGGAGACAGACCTGTTTGAGAGAGGACTGCTTGTATCAGACTTGATAGACGTGTGAAAGATATTGAGACTGCCAAGTTGTGTAATTGCTATAAGGCGAGCTGTATAACTGAGACAAAGAGCGTGCTCAGATTGAGTGAGACAGTGAGATGTTGTATGCTGATTGAGTGCAATGGCGAGATTGTACACTAGTGTGAAATTGTTCATAGAGTGCCAGGTGTACATATTTATTGCATATCATATTTCTATTATTGACACTGTTGTACTGAGTCGGCACTACCTTCGTGTAACGAACGATCCATGCTATATTGGTGACGCTCGAGATCAGATAATAAACGTTCCGGATTGGAACGGATCACGAGCCCGTCTCGGAGTTTAATTATTGCATGAGAGAATACCCCTCTGCTGTGTGTCCACCGTGACGAGGTAGAGGGGCTTGCGCGTCCCAATGACCCCAAGAGCTATGCTGACGGTAGCACAGCTACTTGTAGGGCCACCCATGTCGGACAGGTCAAGGTAGAGGGACCAGACGAAGAGACACATAAACCTGCTGCCTTGTAGGTAGACTGGGGACAGTCAAAGGCTAGGGAAAGCACCCCAAATAAATGCTTGTTGAAATCGGATGTACTGAGCCACAGGCTTGACAAAGCAGTGCAACTTAACTTAATTCATGATGTCACAAATCAAAATTAATCGTTATGGTGCTAATCCCGCTGAAGTCCCATCAGGCGGCGATAGTGCCGGGCCCCCTGCCTCGAGGGGGTCCACCCATGACTACTGGTGGTCACCTTCCCCTGTGCTGTGGAGTCAAGGCACAGAGGAGTAGGTTAAGAGCTATTGACCAAATACCCCGGACACTCAACATACTACAGTGGAATGCCGAAGGAGTTTACAAGAAGAAAGACTCCCTAACACAGCGTCTTCATAAAGATAGAATAGATGTGGCATGCATTCAAGAGACACACCTCAACGCCAATCACAAATTCTCAGTCAGAGGATATCAGGCCACACGTTTCGACCGCGAAGGACACAAAGGAGGAGTTCTAATACTTACACGAAATACAATACCTTGCAGCGAAGTATCTGTGATCTCTGACAACCAAACGGAAATTATAGGTGTTGATATAATGATAAAGGACGTGAAAATAAGAATCTACAATCTGTATAGCCCAGCAGATAAGGACCTTACACTCTCAAACATGAAAATAACTGACACAAACTGCATTATTGTCGGAGACTTTAATAGCCGTTCAGAAAGATGGGGATACCCAGATACTGACAAAAGAGGAGATGAATTGGAGGACTGGGAAATAGACTCAAATCTCCATCTACTCAACAAAGCGGATGACACACCGAGCTTCTACTCCAGAAGATGGCTTACCACTTCTACTCCAGACTTAGCTTTCTGCACAGGAGACATCCTCCACAAAATCGATCGCCATGTGCTGGACCAATTAGCAGGTAGTGACCACAGACCAATCAAGCTTGTAATGAATATGGAGTATGTTCCACAGGAGCAAAAGCCCTTGCCCCGCTGGAATTACAAACGAGCAGATTGGGACAGATTTGCCATACTAACAGACAAATATTGTGAAAACATAAATACACGATATGGCAACATAAAGCAAATGGTGGAAAGTCTAAACAGAGCGATAATACAGGCAGCCACTGAGTCCATTCCAAGAGGAGCGAGGAAAAATTACAAACCATACTGGACTGAAGAACTACAAAGTTTGGAGGACAAAGTTGAAGATGCCAGGAAGACAGCAGAGAGAGAACAAACAATTGAAGCGAACATCTCTCTCAAAGCCATCTCAGCAAAATATAAAAGAACAGTAAATCAAACAACAAGAGATTGTTGGAGGGAAAAAACAGAAAACCTGAATTTTGACAGGGATGGAAACAAACTATGGAAACTAGTGAAAGCCATGAACAATGAAGGACCTAGAAACAAACAAATAACAATTAAACAAGGAAATGCCTTGCTTACAGGAAAAAAGGCTGCAAATGCACTAATGGAACACTATGCAAATGCAAACCACATTGATATTACAACCGAACAGAAGAAAGCAATCAAAGACAAACAGATACATCATAGAAATACAGAGACAGCAGCAGAATATATGATGGCAAATCTAACAATGGAAGAAATGGAACAGGCAATGAATACCCTAAAAAAGAAGAAATCACCAGGAAAGGATGGAATCACAAATGAAATGCTAATAGGACTAGGCACCAAGGCAAAGAAGAAACTACTAGCAGTCCTAAATAACAGCTGGAAGAGAGGAATAGTCCCACAGGCATGGAAGGAAGCTATACTAATACCAGTCCCAAAGAAAGGAAAAGACCTGGAAGAACCAAATGGCTATCGACCTATCAGTCTACTTAGCTGTGTAGGAAAATTAATGGAACGCATTATCAATGGCAGGCTAACATGGCATCTGGAAGAAAACAAACTCTTAACACCACACCAAGCAGGATTCAGAAAGTACAGATCCACTGAAGATCAAATAACCTATATAGCTCAGGAAATAGAGGATGCCTTCCAAGAGAAAAAGCACACACTAGCAGTCTGGATAGATTTAGAAAAAGCATTTGATAAAGTATGGAAGGAAGGACTGAAAGTAAAACTGCAAAAAATGCATGTTTGTGGAAAAATGTATAAATGGATCAGCCACTACCTTGAGAACAGAACTGCCAGGACAAATGTAGAAGAACAAACAAGCAAAATGATGCTGTTGGAGCAAGGTGTCCCCCAAGGAGGAGTTCTTTCACCAACATTATTCCTAGCATATATAAATGACATCACAGGAAAATTTTCCAGCCAGAGTACACACATCCTCCTTTGCAGATGACCTAGCCATATGGACATCTGAAGAATATATTAGTACAGCTAACAGCAGAATACAGCAAGCCTTATTAGCGCTAGAGGACTGGTCAAAATCATGGCTAGTGAAGATAAGTGAGGAGAAAACAACATGCACAGTGTTCTCCCTCTCAAATAAAACTCAGCAACCTAAGCTGGTATTGAATGGAAAAATATTGCGCCATGAAGAAAATCCAAACTATCTAGGAGTCACCTTTGATCGTCGCCTGACATGGAAGACACAGGTTGAGAAAAATCGAACAAGAGCAAGGCAGAGAATGGCAATCATGAAAAAGCTTGCTGGTACAACGTGGGGAGCAGATGAGAAAGTTCTCAAGAAGTTATATACTGGACGGGTGAGGCCAGTACTGGAATATGGCATTGCAGCTTGGGCAACAGCAGCTAAGTCAAACTTTAACAAAATAAGTAGAGTCCAAAACCAAGGAATGCGAATCATAACTGGAAGCCTGAAGACAACGCCTATTAATGAACTAGAAAAGATCACTTGTTTACAACCAATGCAGGACAGAAGAGATAGCAGAGCCCAGCAACAAGCAGAAAAATTTAGAAGATTGACAGACCACCCTATGTATAACAGGTTTAATGGTTTTGGAAAAGGAAGACTGAAGCGTAGCAACTTTGTAGAAACTGCAAAACGAAAGATTAGGGCAGATCCCATACTTAACATATCAACAGTCAAGCCCATTTACAATGCACACAACTTCCCAGCTTGGAGACAGCAGCAACTGCCTGAGATGATAGAAAACATTCCTGGTATTGAGAAAAAGAACACTCAGAATGAAACCGAAAGAAGAAAAATAACCCTCAACTACATAAAAGAACATTACCCAAGCAGCAATTGGACCCATGCATATACAGATGGATCAGCCAAAGATTCAATTAAAAATGGAGGAGGAGGAATTCTCCTTAATTTAAAAAATGGAGTGATAAAAACACAGTCAGTGGCAACTGGAAAATTTTCAAGTAACTTCAAAGCGGAGGTAGAGGCTTTGAAAACTGCAGCAGAAATGCTCTTGATGGAGGAAAATAAAGAGAAGCAAATAGCTATCTTCACAGATGCAAAGTCAGCTGTCTCAATACTGAAGAGCAAAAACAGCACAGAACTAGCTGACCTAAGAGCAGCACTCCATGGTCTATGCCAGAAATCCAAAAAAGTTGTAATACAGTGGATCCCATCACATTGCAGTATACCTGGAAATGAAGAGGCTGACAGACTAGCAAAAGAGGGTGGACGATTACCACAGCCTGACATAGACATAACCTATAATGAGGCAAAGAGGTTGATAAAAAGCACTTATAGAACCAAATGGGAATCAGAGCATCCAGGCCACCAGAAGGATGATGCATATTACAAACTCAACCGAAGAGAACAAGTAGCAATCTTCAGACTCCGCACAGGACATAACAGGCTGAAACACCACTTGTTCAATAAACTAAAGATAGGAGATACCGATGAATGTAATTGTGGAACTGGTAAAATGACAGCTAAACATTTGCTGCAGGAGTGCCCAATATATGCAGAACAGAGAAAGATATTTTGGCCCACGCCTGCTTCATTTGAGGACAAGCTCTATGGCGATATCAACAAGCTCAAGTTGACTACAGCTTACTTTAACTACATTCAGGTTGACATCTAAAGGTGCATGAAGATGTATTTAGACTGCCACACTTCATACCACAGGTATGTCGGTTACAAAAGCATCCCAGAGGCATGAAATGGAATATTGCTTGGATAGCACATCCATTACGTGGAAAGTCCGAATCAAAAGCTCACTGTGTGGGCTTCGTAAATGGTGGAAAAAGTGTCCTGGTGACACGAAATGGAATATTGCTTGGATAGCAAATTCATTACGTGAAAAGTCCAAATCAAAAGCTCACTGTGTGGGCTTCATAAAAGGTGGAAAAAGTGTCCTAGTGGCACGAAATGGAATATTGCTTGGATAGCAAATCCATTATGTGGAAAGTCTTAATCGAAAGCTCACTGTGTGGATGTCATCTGCAGACTGCATTCTTCTGGTTTCCGGAAGAACAGCCTATGGTGAACGGAAGGCCCAATATACGGAAGTGAGGCTAAGCAGCCATGTGCAGGACTGTGACGATTCCTTGGGTGAGCCCAGTACCAGAGCGCTGTGTGATGGCTCTGCAAGTATGGAAACCTCCTTGGATGGCGGGGAATGCCCATGGTCTGCCCCTGCCTTCCCTTGAGGGTTGACCAGGATGTCTTTGGCTGTTCTATATGGGCCAGCTAGGATGGGGGATAACACCACAACAGTGAGATTCAAACATCCTAAGTAACCCCCGGGAAGGTTAACCGGGTCAACAAATGCCTGCAGAAGTCAGATGTGTCGGCCTGACAGCGCAAGAACGCAGCTCTGCTGTAAACAGGCACAACGCAGTCACATCCGAAAAAAAAATCCAGATGAACGCAGAAGAAGAAGTATGAGAGAATAGAAATTACTTGTCAGTGACCACCATGTGTGTTAAATAGTAACAGCAGGCCCATGACATCAATTATTAGCAGAAGTGACTGCTTAATTTATGCAGGAGTTACAAACTCATTTACTTACATTATTGCATGTGTAACTAGCGATCCAAGCTATATTGGTGACGCTCGGGATCAGTTAATAAACGTTCCAGATTTGAACGGATCATGAGCCCGTCTTGGAGTTTAATTATTATATGAGAGAATTGAAATTACTTGTCAGCGACCACCATGTGTGTTAAATAGTAACAGCAGGCCCATGACATCAATTATTAGCAAAAGTGACTGCTTAATTTATGCAGCAGTTACAAACTCATTTACTTACGTTATTGCATGATATTTAATCAACAAAATAAAGTTGTCGCAATGCAATAGGTGCATCAAGACAATGTGAATATATTTTCATGAATTGTTCTTTCACTAACGTACTAACGATGAACATTTCACATGACATTTAATTAATATAAATGGGCAGCTATTTCTACTGTTAATTTGGCCACAGCACATCCTATTGAGAAGTGTTAAAAGTCAAGTGAATTTTTCTCGGAAACTCAGAGACTCTCGTGCTTTGTGCGATGCTTTCGGCAGGCCACCCTGCGGAAAGAGACTGAGCCATGTGGCATAAAATCCAGTGCAATGAAGTCGATTATCTCAATCCTATCGACATTATATCAAAAGAGGAATGTGACCTTTACTTTCCTGTTACCAAAACCCACAATAAAGTATACAGCTTGTTAATTAGGTCAAGGCACATCCTATCGAAAAATAGATAATACTTCAAGTTAGGCCTCGTTGCCCCGGACGCAATGATATATGGTACTATACTACGTTGTCCGTTTAAAAATAAATAAGCCACAGTAATAGAAGGCAGACTGTCTCAAATTCCAATTTATTGAGCCGCGATAAAATCTCCCACATTTCTCAGGACCTGATTACACTTCTTAATAATACTAAGATCATGACAAAAAAAAAATTCATAACTCCGCTTCTTAGTAGTATAGTAGAGACTAGAGTAACGTACAGTGTACGGTACACTCTTCGTTGATATACCGTTGGATTCGTCTTGTCAAGCTGTATCCAACTGTTATGATTTCATAAGTAGAAATCCCATTTTAAAATATTCTGTGTATATGCTAGTACAATGACAAGCCTAGACAGACATGCTTGCCGAATCCGAATCTCAATCTTTCTTCATTCTAAATGAACTAAATTAATGATCTAATATTAAAATAATATTTAATAATAATTAATATAATTCAAATATAATTCTTTTCATAGCCCGACCTTACATATTTCAAATTATTTCTATCTAGTCTAGTCAACTTACCCATATGCCATTTGAACGCTTATTCATTCTTGAAAAATTCCGTTTCTATTAGCCAGGATTAATCAATATCAGAAAATTTACACTGCAAATACTAATAGTACTAATACTATTGTTGATCAATAGGGATATCGACTTCTGAGATATTTTCAAAGAAAGCGCCGCATCAAAACAATAATAGCCCCGCACTGAATACTCGTGGTATAATTTGTTTTTCTTTTTTGGTCAGTGTTAATTTTATTTTTATCAAATGAGATTTATAAAGTAAATAATAATAAATGTTTTTATTAAATAATTTATTGCAAGAAACGGATAATATCCTTGATAATTTAGCCCGGTTTATTTCGTTCCTCTGACAAATCGTCTTTTTCCATCCATCCATCATGTGCCATGCCGATAAGCGTGGGCGGTCATGTTTTTTGCTATCTCACCCAATCACCAGAGTCGTGGATCAGCTCCGTGTTTCTGTCTCGACCATGCCACGTAGCCAAGCCATCTAGGTATTTACTTCTTGGTCTTCCCCTTGGTCTCATTCTTTCGAACTTGCCAGTTGTCAGCAAGTTCTCCAATTCATTTCTTCTCATAACATGCCCAACAAATTTTGACTCTATGAATGATGCCTAATCTCTAATCTAATGTCTCTAATCACTTTACGATCTTCATTTGTTTCTTGAAGGACTTGTTCATTGGTTTTCTGTCTGTCCATGGAAGTCTTTGCATTCTCCTCAGAAACCACATTTCCATAGCCATCAGATATTTTTCAGCTTGTCTGCTCATTGTCCACGCTTCACATCCATACAAAAGTACAGTTCTATTAGTAACTATTACTATTTAGCACTTCAACACTCATTTTCTCGTTTCATTTGATATCTTTTTATTGGTCAGTATGTTTTTCATCTTGCAAAAGGCTACCTTCGCAATGGCAATTCTTGCTCTAATCTCTTCAAGGCATCTTTCAACAGATGTTATGACTGTTCTGAGATAACTGTACCGATTCACTTGTTAGTTAGTTAGTTAATCGACATATCATCCTCATTGCACATCGAACCATTCAGTCAATAAGTGCTCGGACCCCATCCTCAGCAAATCCCGTAGCGTGTAGCGGCTCAACACACCAGTTCTGTGTTGGTTTATTACTCTTCTTTGGCTTCCTGCGTAGTGTTCTTGTTTGGCCGCACCTCTTTTAACTTGCTGTTCTCTCAGCCTGACCTTGGTTGTAGATTCCCATTCATCGCTTGGTTCTCGTAAACGACTTACTTCTTTTAGAGCATTCAGAATGTCTGCCTGGTCCATGACTCGTCCGCCTTCCACAGTAGCCCAACCTGCAAGCCTGCTCATTCCCTTGTACACCCGCATGCCCTGGCATGAAGATTAAACTAATCTTAGCCAGCCGAGACCGCCCCAGAGACAGCAGCCTCTCTCTTCGGACCCACCCCATCTCTAACCTTTTGAGCATTCTTATTGAGTCACTAAGGGCACATGCCCGATCAATGTCTGTGTCTCGAGCCATGTTATTGCTTTACTTACTGCCATGACTTCCATAGTCATGCTACATGTGGTCAAAGCAAAAGCGCCAGACTCTTCCTTGACAATTTTCCTCCTGCCTGAGCCGTAAATGCCCATGAACTTCTCATTCCTCGGACGACCGACCCATCCGTGTAAATGACAGCACCATCATCTAAATAATTCTCGAAGATCAGAGCCTGTAATTTCGTCTCCACAGCAGCTGGATTTTCTTGTCTGCATTTCCTGTCTAGTTGGATGCACACTGAAAGGGATGTACTGAACTCTGTTGGCACTTGTACCCACTCCTCACCAGGTTCTAAGTCCTCAAGTGAACACACCTGCTGAAGAATGTCTTCGGCTTGACCCATTCACGACTTTCCCCTTTTTAACCTGCTGCCCTTTACCTTCTTAATCTCGCTTTGCAGTGGATGTTGTGTGTTTGCGTTGACTCTGAGATAGGCACGTGCTTGACAAATTTATATTCTTTCCCTCATGGTTGGAAAATCAAGAAGGTAGCGCATCGCCCTGCATACTGTATCTCATGTACATCCAAGAATGATGCGCATAGCTTCGTTTTGTATCCTTTCCATCCTTCCTATCTGCTTATGGCTGAGAGTCAGGATCGCCATCGCATACTCCAGAACGGAGAGGACCAGACCCTCGTAAAGAAGACATAGATGGTGCTGTTCACAGTTTGCCGCTGCCATCACCCGCATCACAGCCAAATCCCTTGGCCTTTGTTATCACCTGATCTACGTCCTCAGTATAAGCTCAGTATAGTAATTCATTGCCTGCGTTCTTTCCACCGTCTCTGAACCCAGATTTACAGTTGGCGTTGGGGTGTTGACAATATGTTGCCTTTGTTGGATTGACCATTGCCCCAGCTTCAACACACCAAGTAATTATGCGACTGAGTTCGGTTTGTAGTTCTACAGCAACCTGATCTATGTCCTTGCTCTGACGATACACTAAAACATCGTCTGCATACGACAGTGTCCTCCCCGGTCCTATGATTTGCTCACTGGTGATTCTCACAGTGTAAGCGTTGAACAGTACCGGAAATAATGATGATCCCTGTGGTAGGCCAGGATATATTGTTGTTGGTTCTGAAGTCCAACTGCCACATCTAAAAACTACTTTCCGTTGGAAGAGGGCTGCAGCGATCCATCTAAGGAGGAAAGGACTTATTTTGAGTTCAAGAAGCTGAAGCATTAAAAAATCAACTGGTACTCTGTTGTACACGTCCCCAAGATCAATCGCTGCAGCAAATGTTTCAATGCCTGAGTGGAAACCTTCATAGACATCATGGGAAAAAACTGCTGCATTGGTCCAGGTTTCTCTTTTTGGACGGTACCCTCTCAGGGTAGGTGGGAAAACACCTTGCCTCTCTAGCTGGCTTGCTATTTTTCTGACAGTTAACTTCTCCAGTAGCTTGCCTATTGTGTTCTACATGGTTATTACTCGATATCCCTGATTTTTTTGTGTGGTCTTTGCCAGGCTTCGGCAAGGGAATCAGATAGCTATGTAACCACTCGTCCTTGATGCTAGCACTCCCTATACTGTTGTTGTACTGATAGCTATGTAACCACTCGTCCTTGATGCTGGCACTCCCTATACTGTTGTTGTATTTGTACATGTCTGCTAGTTTCTCTAGCTCGTTAATAGTACACATATTGATGTCGTCATATCTTATGCCATCTGGCCCTGGAGCGCTGTTTTTTGATCGTCGGAGCACAGCCTTGATTTCTTTCACTGTCACTGTCTTCATCATTTTTTTAAGCTTCATCCGAAAAGTTCTGGGCCTTGCACCTCTATCTGAGGTGACCTCCTTGGCAAGATTTCGGCCTCTCATGTCTGTCTGGTTGCTCTGCTCTAGATAGCGTTCGAAGAGGGCGTTGCCCTTGTTCTCGTCAGTCCTCTGCCAGATGAGGTCAGCACCTTGGAAGTCAGGAATACTCTTATTCTTGACTACCCCACTAATGCTTTTATGTAGTCACCAGAACAATTTCAGTGACTTGTCTGTGCTTACTGTTTGACATACCTCTGCCCATTTTTCACTTTTAACCACCTTAACCAGTTAAAAAAAAAATAAATATCTTACTTTTGCGTGCATCTTTCTTTCTAAGTGCATGCAGGGACTAGGATGGGCAACTCTGTTCTTCTTGGCGTTTTGCCATTTCCCTACAGCACTACGCTTATCCACCCAGGCCTTTTCCACCTAAAAATTCCACCAAGGTGGCTTCTTCCAGCTTTTTTTTCATGCCCTGAAGCTGATTCACTTGTTTAAGAATATGCCCATTTACTTGTATATTACATTGTGGTATTTCCTTCTTCTCAGTGACGACCATAATCTGTGTCTTCTTACAATTCAATTCTAACCCTAGCTGTTCACTGTGTGCAACAATCACATCTACTAAATGTTGCAGGTCCTGTTCATTGTCTGCAATCATGACTGTATCATCTGCATATGTAATGTTATTGATGTATCATCCCCAAATGTTGATTCCTTCCACATCTATATATATATAAAAGAGAATGTTTGTGTCTTTGTGTCTTTGTTTGTGTGTCTTATGCGTTCCTGAACGGTCCATCCGACTTGAGAATGAAATTTTCTACTAGATGTTCTTCTCATTCCCGTGCAGCCAACTGGCATAGTTTGTTAGTTTAAAAAGAGTTATTTACGTAATAAAACGACATTAAATGGAAAGACGTCTAATTAAGGGGACTTAACAACAAAAGTTATATCAAGGGACATTAGCTATTAGTAACATTACTATATTATGTAATTTAAATAATTGTTGTATTTTTCTTAAAGTTTTATAAAATGTTTGAATGATTGATTGATTGATTTAGGAACCGACATCACAGCATTCGGGGCATTCCCATAAGCGCTCCGTCCCCATCCTCAGCAGCCAGCGAAGAGTTCCAACACTAATAGTACCAGTAGCAATCTGATTATATGTCCGTCTCGCCTTTCCTCTGAGCGTTGATCGTCGGCCAGATCCCCTCGTCATCCCTCGCTGTCGCATTCTTGCCAGACCATGGTGATCCATTTGCTCCTCCGAGGTGTACACATGCTCCCACAAGGTCGCAACCACATCTGCTTTGTCATGCATCAATACTCCACCAAGTTTTGCCGAGCCAGCCAATCTGTCCGCCTGTTCATTCCCCAGCACACCAGCATGCCCCGGAGAAAAGATCCAGACGATGCTTGTCACCCGTGACTTCCGAAGCGAAGCAAGCCACTCTGCACGAAGCTTGCCTGTCCTCACCCTACTCAGCAAAAAAAATATGTTTGAAGAAGTTATCTACAGCCATGTCAGTTATAAACAAGGTGATGAAAAACTTTAAGGCATCTTCAAAGTTTTCGTAAAAATAATGGATCTATTTTAGATACGTGAAAATTTTTGAACCCATTTTTCCTGCAACGGCAACGGGAAAGGGCTGAACATATACTCTGTGCTCTCTTTGTTAACCCCCTTTCACAGCCTTAATATGTCCAATGAATAGACTTGAGGCAATATTACTAATTACACACATGTCACCTACGCGCCCACTTGCAACGCTCTGCAAGTACACGCACACAAACACTGAACACACAGGACGCATGTAACAACACTAACAATACAAACGCAAAGGTACTATTTACTATTATTATCATGCTTCCTTATTGCCATTGTTTACCTTTCGGTAGTACTATTTTTATTATTATAGTTAGATTTCCATTTAATTTAAATTTTATGATCCTTATTATTATTATTATTATTATTATTATTATTATTATTATTATTACAATCCCTCAGTTCCCCCTCTCCCCGCTTGTTTTGCTGTTGCTGTTGATGCTGCTACCACCCTCACTGGTTGGTTCTAAACAGACTACTGCCATTATCATCATAACCGAAGAGGTGGTGGTGGGGTTAGGCGGGTTTGGAGCCAATTGGTGAAGGGGGTGACAGGGGAAACAAGCATAGCAAAACAAAATGCTTGGGTAACCCCCTTCCATATGAAACTATGTCAATGTATAAATAGTACTAATATTGCACATGTCACCTACACGCCCACGTGCAACGCTCTGTAAATACACGTACACAAATACACGCCACCCTCGCCGATTGGTTCTAACAAGTTATACTGCCATGCTCATCATTACCGAGTGGTGGTGATGGTATTGGTGGGGTTGGAGCCGATGGGTGAGGGAGATGGCAGAGGAAAAAAATAACGGTGCGCTATCATCATGCTGTTGTTTTGTAATGTTACCCTACAACAATTTCAATGTAGCAATGTTAAAATGTATAAAATATTTGTAATTTGGCGCACATGTCACCTACACGTCCTCATGCAACGCTCTGTAAAAACACAAACAATACACTTTGCAACGATTTTAACACTTAATAAAAGTGTAATTAAAAAAAAATTTTTTACTAAAGATTTCCGTGGAGAGGAGCAATATAATGAGTCTTAAGACTATTTTTCACACCCTACACCGAAGGGTATATTGGAATAAATGTTACGAATGGTTGAAATGTAAGCGCTATTATCATATGTTATGCCGGCGAATGTGAGGTGTCGGCTTCACCATCTTGAATGTAAGTAAATAATACCGCTACCAGCCTTTTTCACGAGTTTGTAAGGAATTAAATTTCACACGTCACCCAAAAACGTACAAATGACAATGCTCCGTAGCACACTAGGAATATTTACAAATAAACGACAACATGTTGAACATACACTATTCACACTAAATACACCATTCTGTTTACGGAGAAGTAAAGAGAGAGAAAGAGGGAGAAAATGGTCGGAGAACTCAAAGGAGAGAAACTAATACATATAGCATTGCTTGCATTCTCTTATTTTCCCCAAGAGTTTCCCCCAGACGGGGGGCTGCGTGGTCTCAAGGTATGGTGTCCGCCTCGAGTACTGGAGGTCCCGGGTTCAAGCCCCGGTGATGTCGGGATCTTTTCACGAGGACCTCTAGTAATAAATTTCCCCTGGTCTCTGGGTAGACAGAGAGAGAGAGAGAGAGAGAGAGAGAGAGAGAGAGAGAGAGAGAGAGTGTCCGTAAAAGAAAAGGGGCATAATATTTACTTAACTGTTAATAAGGGATATGACTCCTCAGAATTTGCTTCGGATGATTTCATTTAATATTACGCTGTTGAATAACTCGT
>JACEFZ010022666.1:7500-64569 GCA_014155875.1 Cepaea nemoralis | reverse complement strand
ATTTTTCCCCAAAAAACTCCAAAAACCTAGCTTTAACAAAAAATACAACATTAATTTTTTAAAAAAAAGAGTATGTGTGTGAGAGGTGTGTGTGTAATGTGTAGAATGTGTGTAAAAATCTAATGTTATGTAATCAACCAGTGAATCGGAGCAAAGTCGTTAATCACTGTGCTGGCACACAATAGCACCATGTATCCGGACAGTGAACCCACCCAAAGATGTTTCCCCTCCACGTGACGCTTTCTCCGAAACGCCCCAAAAACGGGATGCTGGTCATCAGATAGACACTCTACGTCTTGGTCTTCACTCTAACAACAGGTGAGTTACTCTGTTTAATAATGTTTTTGAAAGAAAATCTTTAAATTAACTGAAATGTCACGGGGAAAACTACTGTTCACAACCCTGATTATAAGATTTTCCCCCCTCTTAAAAACAATTTTTTTATATATATATATAATATAATTATTTTTAATATATATTATTAAATATTTTAAAAATATTATATATAATTATATAATATATATTTTTGTGTGTGTGTGTGTGGGGTTTTGGGGGTGTGGTGTTTCGTGTCCTTGGTATATGAGTTATGAATCTTCGGTGATAAGTTATCACTCAGAAAACACAACACTTTGTTCATCAAGTGGACAGAACAGGTTTCTGCAGCCCAAACAGGTTCTGAGCCCCGTGTAAACGCCTCTCAAAACCCTCTGTCTTCATTCGTGACCCTCATTGAAAAACTTTGAAACTGCTTCTTCTATAAATCATCTCACATTAAAGTGGAGCCTGTTGAGTGAGAACTCATGGTGGGGCCCACTCATCCTGCCCTAATTAGGTGAGTGAGGCCAATGCAGCACCAGTCTATAACAGAGTCCGATCTCTGTCATAGGGCCCAAAAGCTCATCACTTTGGGTCTTAGACAGGAACACCAGGAAAGAAAAAGGAACGGGTAGAAAAACCCCGCAGATGCCCTACTGGAAGATCCTACCTTCTCAGATTCCTCCCTCCTTCCCAGCCTCCTCAATCTCTCAATTATTATCCCACTACATTGTCCGCAAATCCCTGGTAAAATGATATATCAACAAGCTAGTTAAAGCCATACAAAGGGCCTAGTGCCGACGTCCTATAATACTTTCTAGCACTGCACTTATAGAACATTCTATCCCGCACCTATAATACATTATACACCGCACAGTACTGTACTCTATTCCTAATCATCCCTTAAGTAGTTGATAATAGAATCCCATATGCCTTTTCCGTTGTGATTGAGACTATCAATCACGAGGATCTATGTCCGCCGATACATTTAAACACTTTGACAATAGTCTCTTTAAATTAAACACACCGGGGAATCCCTTTGATCTTTCATTCAGATTTTTGGTCGCTCCTCCAACTTGTTTACCTAAACTTTTTTTATATGGGGCTTGAGTGACGTCCCAAATGTCTAGCCAGGGGCGTCAGAAGTTTTTTTTTCTTTTTATTTTTCCCCAAAGGGAACATCTGGCTGGTTCCCTTTCATCGGGGAAATTGTCTCTGTCTGTGACTAGAAAACCCCTTCTCCACATCACAAACTCCATCCGACGTCTCCAAATTTCCGCTATTATTTAAAAGGCTGATCCCGCCTTGTAGCGGATGGCCCCTTTGTAGTTCTCAAACAACCCACATCATACAAAAAGGCGACCGTGTACAGACATTTTTCACGCGTATTTTGTTCCCAGCCCCTGCTCATCGAAGGATGTCTGTTTTTGCAGACGAATTCGGGTCTTGTTTTTTTATCGATCAAAACTATCAAGTTTTCAGCGACACATGCCCAAAAAATGTTTACTGTCTACTTCTAATGACTCTAGTAAGTTTACGATCTTCATTTGTTTCTTGAAGGACTTGTTCGTTGGTTTTTCTATCTGTCCATGGTATTCTTTGCATTTTCCTCAGAAACCAAATTTCCACAGCCATTCGCTGTTTTTCAGCTTGACTGCTTATTGTCCACGCTTCACATCCATACAAAAGTGTAGGTTCTATGTAGCATCTATACACTCCTTTTCTCGTTTCAATTGGTATCTTTTTGTTGGTAAGTATGTTTTTCATCTCGCAAAAGGCTACCTTCGCAATGGCAATTATTGTTATAATCTCTTCAAGGCATCTCCCATCAGATGTTATGACTGTGCCGAGATAACAATATCGATTCACTTGTTTAAGAATATGTCCATCTACTCGTATATCACATTGTGATATTTCCTTCTTCCTAGTGACGACCATAATCTGTGTCTTCTTAATATTCAGTTCTAACCCTAGATGTTCACTTTGTGTAACAACCGCATCTACTAAATTTTGCAGGTCCTGTTCATTGTCAGCAATCAAGACTGTGTCATCTGTATATCTAATGTTATTGATGTATCGTCCCCCAATGTTGATTCCTTCCATATCTTCTATATTTCTATCTATATGATCACATTACTATCATTTTATTCACAGAGCCACCGACTATTTCCTTGTTCACACTACAAATATACACTGAGACAGGATGGAGCTTAGTTGACAACAGTACTGACTACGTCACAGTAAAGACACCGTACGCTGATCTTGCTTTAACATGCGAGGCTGAAGGGGTGCCTAAACCACTGGTGATAGTAACAGATGAATCAGGTGACAAGATTAGGACTCGCATACCATTTAGAATCGATGTCTGCAGACGGGCTGGAGTTTATACCTGTACAGCCATCAACGCTCTCGGCAGATCTCAAGCTCACAGGCGGATACGTATTTTAAGTACGTATGTTGTTAATAACTGTCTGCAGTGTATTGCGTTTATTCCTGTAAACTATAGGCTATAGAGAGGTAGCTCGGTCACCTACAAACGTTGGGGCCGCTAGTTCGGTTTCAGTAAGAAGCCTCACTGTCTTTAGTCCAGAAGATCAAGACGTTATGTGTGTGTGTGTGTGTGTGTGTGTGTGTGTGTGTGTGCGCGCGCGTGCATGTATGTGTTTAATTATGCTAAAATAAATATTAAGCGCAAAACTACTCAATGCGCCTCTGTAAAATTGTAAATAAACAACAACACGAAGACATATAGGATGAGGGGAGGTCATTAAGTAATAGAAATTGCACCAAAAACTGTTGTTATGTTTTATACAATAGCGATTAGAAATGTGTGCGTGCGTACGTGCGTGTGTGCGTGCGTGCGTGCGTGTGTGTGTGTGTGTGTGTGTGTGTGTGTGTGTTATGTCTCAACAGACTCCCTGCCTGGCTACATCCTTTGTCCACATATCAATTAACGTGTTGATGCCTTCTAAGAAACTGTTTTTGGGTTTGACCGAGTTGTTCTTCACGGTGCAAGTCGATAGAGGGGCATCAGTTTTGTACTCGCTTTTGCGCATGCGCAAACTGCTCGGCCCTCACTACCCTCATATGCCAGTATAGTTCAGAAATGGAGTCACACTAGAACAGCAATGGATCATCGCTGGAACTACAACGGAATATTACACAGAAATTTAAAATACAACACACTATTTTGAGAGGGTGTCCGGGGGAACTCCTACACAATGATAATTAAAGTGAAACAGCCTCAAATCTCCATACATATTTCTAGAAAACAGTGAGTGCCATTTTCCCGTGTACGCGGAATCATTAATGATCGCAAATGCTATTTGTGGATAGCACATCTGACTAAATACTCCGCTTTCTCATTGTTAGATATGGCGGATATGCTATAATGTTTCATATCTCAACAAGCCAGCGTTACTGTACGATATAGTTCATCACAGCTCAACAATTCTGTCAAGACGGACACATGTCTGGTCCTACTTAAGCTGTCGTCAAGTTCTTGTTCACAAGACGAACAAATGTCTGTCCCATCTTAAGCTTTCGTCAAGTTCTTGTTCTCAAGACGGACACATGTCTTGCCCATCTTAAGCTTTCGTCAAGTTCTTGCTCGCAAGAAGGACAAATGTCTGGCCCAACTTAAGTTGTCAAGTTCTTGTTCACAAGACGGACAAATATCTGTTCAACTTAAACTGTCGTCAAGTTCTTGTACGGACAGATGTTTGGCTCAACTTTAGCTGTCGCCACATCTTGGCAAAATTCGTCCAATATCCTAGCGTGTAGAAATGAAAGTACAAAAGCGGAAATCAAATTGGATCTCTCTTATGCCACACGTACGATGGTGCTACGACTAATTTACTTAATTAATTACCTAGAGTTGAATAATATTGAAAATAAGACATTCGTAATATGTAGCACGTGATATTCCAGACCGACTCGTCACATGCATGTTCTATATGCATGGATATTGTAGCCGCACTAATATTAAACAATTATAATGGTATTATTATTCCATTCCAGGCAGACTCAAGGTGAAGTTCAGTGCAAACAACAACCGCAGAGCGGAGATCAGATCCGGCGATACAGTAGAACTGAAATGTTCTGTAGACGGATGTCCAGATAGAGTCACTATATCCAGTAATGCACGTCCAGTAGCTGAGACTGTCAACTATACAATTCCTCTTGTCCATGAAATAACTAGAGTCAACTGTTCACACATGGGAACCTACACATGTCTAGCCAAGTCTCTGACCGACCAAAATGTACAGGAAACAGCAGACCTGGAAGTCAAGGGCTGTGAGTACCCATCGGGAGCAATCCTCTGTTATTGTATAGGATAGTTCCTCATATTACAACAATCCAATGTTTTTGTATGGCATATTTAATTATATAACGACACGAAAGTTCCTCATGTCACAACAAGCCTATATTATAGTATGTCATAGCTCCTCATATCATAACACGCCAGTGTTACTGTATGTCATAGTTTCCTCATATCACAACAAGCCTGTATAATTGTATGGCATAATTCCTCATATCACAACAAGCCTGTGTTATTGTATGGCATTGTTCCTTATATCACAACCGTCATATAACATTATTTGTCATAGTTCATCATATGTAGTCATGTCTTGGGTAGATATGACTTAGCAACTGTATGGATGTGAGAGTTGGAAATCAACGGTAGCTTTAGATAAAAAAAAAATTAGAAAATTTTGAGAACAAATTCAAAGAAGAATTCTAAACATCCAGTGGACAGATTTCAAAACCAATGCGCAAATAAGACAAGAGACTAAGCGAGATATTGTATCCAATTTTATAAGAAAACGCCTTGGAACTACATCGGCCATGTACTCAGAATGGAAGAGACAAGACTCCCCTATCAAGCCCTCATATGGTCACCTGCGTAGAACCACCATCAGAGAAGGCTCATTCAACGGCCAAGTGAACATCCAAGATCTACAACAGGTAGCAGCGACCCGCCGGACATGGACAGCCATGACTTCTGCCCTATGCGCCGACCTAGGCTCAAGAGGAAAGACTAACTAACTAATGGTATGACAGTAGACGTTGCTACATGCTTTCTAGTAGCATTGAATGTTGGGAGAGCTAACCAAACTCGCCACCTGACATTGTGGCCACGGCTGAGGAGAGGAAACGGAAGGGTACAAACCTTATCCTGGTGCGAAAAAAATGCAACTTAAAGACTAAATATCCTTGCAGTGCAGATCAGACTCTAAGAAGTGGTCGGCACCTGGTCTACTATCGAAGTTCTGATATGCAGACATTTAAAGCACTGCTTTGCTGATCTTGCAGCTTCTGCAGCTGGTCTTGTTCCAGATGTATTGGATGTTACCTTTCCCCTGGAGTACGCTATTCAGGCCGAGAGATTGATCACGCTGCATGGTATCTGCTATTCAACGCAATCTTTGGGCAATGGAGAGGTTATTATCCGTTTTTTTTTAAGCACAATAACTATCGTCTGAGAAGACGGCAAGGTGCCTGTCCGTTTTGCGTTTTTATATAGCATAGTTTATCATTGCACACATAACCTGCGTTATAATATGACATAGTTTATGATAACACTGTAGTTCCATTTAGTGAATGTAAATACAATAGCTGCAAGCTATAACCTCATAAAGTTAACAAAGGCAACACTCTATAATGTATTTGACGTACAACAAACCATTGCTCACATATAGTTTTCGCTTGCAATTAGACGATTACCCCGTGTTAACCCAAAAAGAAAAAGTTTTTTTTAAATTTTGAAATTTCCGGGGAAATAAAACCTTTTTCCCATTCGACCAATACATGTAACCCATGTGATTGTTCGTGTAAATTTTCTTCATAGGGTTAAAACTCAGTAATATTGCGCATAATCCCGCGAAAGCCAGGCAATAAAACGTTTAGAAAAATTTTTTGGGGTCTTATATGAAAATAGTGCATCATAAAATCGGTTATGTTTGTTAAAATTTTACGGCGCCTTTCCTCTTGACAGGAAAGCTGGTTTATTACAAATTGTGCTTCAAAAACTAGGCATTTTAAACCTCTCCCTTAGCAAAAAAGCCTGGGTTTAATTTTGTAGAGACCATGCTTTCCCAAAACATGGGGTCCCTCCCTGCCTGGCTAGTTTACCAGGGGAAAAGGTTTAACCCCAAAACTTTGGGAAAACACGAAAAGCCCGAAGCGGCCGGCCCCGCATAGCAATGCCTAATTTCCCGGCTGTCGAAATTTCGCCCCCAGCCCAGATCCCACCTAAGGCAAAAGCCGGGTCTGCCCAAAGTGACATTTAGTCTTTGGGTTTCCCTTTCCTTGCACCATTTTAAAGGGGCATTTTCCCCTTCCCCAATTGCGCTGGAACCCCCCGAACCCTTTTGGGAAAAAATTGTGGAGTTTGGGTCTAAAGAAAGCATTTAAAACGAAAAACTGCCCATCCCGGGCAGGGGAGTCATATCTGATGATCCCTGAGGGGTTTTTTTTTTCCTTTTCTTGCCCTTCCCCGCTAGCGATTCTGTAAAATTAAAACCCAGTTTCAGGGCGGCCCCAATTTATTATTAAAGAAAAAAGTCTTCAATACGAAAACCCAACCCCTTTTTACTTTTAAATCTTTCACCCATACACCCCCCAAGCTATACTTTTAAATAAAAAATTCCTAAAATTTCCCACCATCCCGAAAAATTTTCACCGAGTTTAATCCAACAATCTGTTTTTTTAATACATTTTCTTTTAAAACACAAAATCCTTTCTTAATATCCCATGGGGTTTTCAAACACAAAAATTTCTTTTAAAAATAACCAAAAAATTTCAATACAAAACCCACCCTTCGTCTATAAAACCCCTTTTTCCCTAAATCCCCAAAAACCCTTCTGTTAAAATAACATGGGTTTTGGATGGGGAAAAAGATGGGGTGTTCCATAAATAAAATTTAATTACAAACTAAGGGCGTTTTGGGGGAAAATTCGGGGAAACTTTTCATTGGACAGATACGCAAAAGCTGGAAAGACCCCAAACATTTTCCACTAATTTAGAGAGTTTGGGAGAAATAACAAACAGGGTAAAAAGTTCATGAAAAAAAAGCCTGTTTTTTAACCTAGGGCTAAACCAAATACTCAGACGGGAAAAAGGCATTTAAATTTCCCCCATATAAAAGCTCCGAGACGAAACTGGCATTCGGGAAAAACCACTAAAAACCACATGTCTTAAAAGAGAGGGTTTCCACAGGGGCACTCTCCCTCATGCAAAACCCTCTGGTGGGGGGCCATGCTTTTCAAATGCAGAATGAACGTTTTCCCAAGATCTCCTTCCCCGGAGAACTATCACGGGGAAATTCAACGGAAGCCCCAAAAAAGGGATTTTTGGGGTTTTTAAACCCAAAAATATGAAAACCCTTGGCATAGGTCCAAACACGTGGGAAAGAGATGCAACAGACAGATGTTCCTGTAAAAGAGATGTACTGAAACGGACTGGAGCTCTTTGAGACCAGGGGTGTCAAACTCAATCGCTCAGTGGGCCAAAACTCAAATCACACATAAGGTAGCGGGCCGGACAGGATAAACATTCAATAAGCCAAAAATTAAACCTTTTTTAAACTTTAATATAGATTAAAACAGAAAATAGTTTTAATAATAAAGCATCATTGCTATACACATTTTCACTCACATGTCAATTTGTCAGAGCACGATGTTTGGCATCTTTTCTTGGTTACAAGTTCGTTTATATTGGGAATAATGTTTTGTGTCATTGAGATTATCACGAAGGACTGCAAGTGTTCATCAGTTAGGCACTCCTGTGTGATATTTTGTTAATCGTCATCATAGAAAACAGCTGCCCACACAGATATGTGCTACCAAACACGCCGCATGTAGACGAAGTCGGGGCATTTCTTCAGGAATGAAACAAGTGAATTGTGCAGGCCCCACAGTGTCTTACTTTGCCTTTAGTGTCCCATTACACTGCAGCTCTATTAACTCCATATGCACATTTACAGATGCAGTTTCCACATCTGTAGCAAATGGATAACGAATCAGCTAGAAATTACTTTTCATATATTCAGCCTCTCAGCGGCTTTGACAGGCTCTGTTTTTAGAATCAACTTTTCTCTTGGCCATTTTAAAGACTAGCTTTGATTTTAAAAGATTGTGCCTCTACCGACAGACGCTTGATTGATATCAGGTTAGCCGTAGCGAGGAAAGGTGATGTAATATGTGGGCATTACACTACTTTCATTTTGTATGCGCCAATCCAAAAGGAGCATCTGAACGTTGCTAGGTAACTATAACGACAAACAGTAATTACACAACTTTTATTTTCGCTTATTCTGATCGAAGCGAGAACGCTCTCAGGTAGCCAATCAGTCGCAAGGTTGCCAATTAGGGAATTTGATTTGCACTTTATATCGTGACCATAAAAAAAATATTATTGCCTAAAATTATCTCTTGAGCCGAGTATATATGTACATCGGTTGAGACCTCTCGGGCCTGATATGAGTGTACGGCGGGCCGGATGTGGCCCGCGGGCTTTTAGTTTGACACATGTGCCCTAGACCTTTCACGAAATACAATAAATGGTTTCAGTCAGTTTCTTTGTCCCATACCAAACAAATAGTTGCTTATACTTTACGGAACGTGCAGTCAACCCCAGCCTTTATAGGTTGGTTGTGATTTACGAAAAACAAAGACAGACAGACAGACTGACAGACAGACAGACAGACAGACAGACAGACAGACAGACAGACAGACAGACAGACAGACAGACAGACGGACGGACGGGCGGACGGAGGGACGGACGGACGGGCGGACGGAAGGACGGACAGACGGACGAACAGACGAATAGACAAGACGGACGAATAGACAAGACGGACGGACAGACAGACAGACAGACAGACAGACAGACAGACAGACAGACAGACATCTCCGTTCTCAAATTCTGTAAAGTCATAATATTTCTAACCTACCGATTAGGCCCGGTGTCACTGTGTGAGAGTGACGATGCTTCACGGGAAATCTCGCCTATCCTGGGGGAAAACGTCACAATTTCTATATGCGTAATGTCCAGTGAAGGGTTGACATTCTCGGCTAATGAAACCAAGATCATGGTTAAGTTTACCAGAAACACCATCACCCGTGTCTACTGGACTGTCAACATAACAATGAACGACATTGAAGTAGAGGACTACAGAACACACACAGTCAGGATAGCAAACAAATATGGAAGTCTGGATGTACAGTTTACAATGACGGATAAAGGTAAGAATGTTACATCTGCCATCTGTCATTAACCAAAACAATAGAAGAGACTTGTGACAAGTGGATCACAATAAGGCACGAATTCAATATTTTCTAACAGTTTATTTTTCGTATTAGTGTTAATCAAACTGAACCTTCGCATGTGTCATGGACAACGGGTCTGTCATTATTATCATCATCTTCCACTTTTGCCATCGAGCGTAGTGGAGAGGAGTAATTTGCGCTCCAGCGCCTGATGGGTGGCACTGGATATATTGCCATTCTATGTGATTGCATAAAGCCATTGATGTCGTTAATCTGTCATCTTCTTGGGATATCCTCTTGCTCTCGTTGCCGGTATTTTCTTTATGTAGGGTCAGTGCTGGTTGTTGATGGTGTTGTATTCTAACTAGATGACCAAATCATTTGATCTTCTGTCCTTTAATATATGTGGGACAAGGTGTTGATCCCCTTGTGTGTCTGATAACATTATTTCTTAAACGGTCTCGGATAGTTAATTTGGCAGCCCTCCTCAAGCATCTCATCCCGCTGGTGTTGCGATTTGGATAATGTCCAAGGTTGGACTTGGTAGCATAGGGTCGGTGTGAATATATTACGTATGTTCTGTGTTTTTGCGGCCATAGGCATGTTTGAATGCTTAAATGTTGGTGATAGTTGATACGCACACTTGCTTTTTGACATCTCATTTCGATTTCTCTATCTATTCTGATATCTTCTGTGATCATACTTCCAAGGTATTTGAATTCTTTAACTTGTTTAACGAGTGTGTGTGTGTGTGTGTGTGTAACGTCGTAACAAACACGAAGATACTTTTCGTTTATATTCTTCTTTTTTATTGTTCATGACGTGTGACATTGGTGATGATATCTGTCCACATACTTCTGTATCTTGTGCTTCCAAGTATTTCTGATACCGACGTTCCTCCATGCCATGTCAACATCGTCTCACTTGGTCTCCTCCTATCTTCACATCCTCCAACCTGCCCGTTTTGACGGCATACTCCAGCTTCCCTACTCTCATAACATACCTAAAGAGTCTACGCTGCCTTCTTTTGATACGAGTAACCAGTTCTCTTTGTGAGTTAACTTCTTTCAAGAAATAGTTATTACTCTATTTATCTATTAACGGTGTTCTTCTATAAAACCTCATCTTGTCAGCTTCCACGCAATATCTCACCTGTCTGCTACTTATACATATTTGGCGTCCGTATATATGGATTGGTTTAATATAGCTCTTACACGCTATTTTCCTGACCTCTTTGACAAAGCTATTTTTACCTGAAGTGTGTTCATCTTGTGAAATGATGCTTTTACTTGGGCTATCATGCATGTAACTTACTGAATTCAACTTCCAACTAATGTTGTTCAATCTACCAAATAATTAAATACATGACTTGTGTTAGATTGCTAACATTCACTTTTATGCTGCGTTTGGTTAAAATCTGGTTCTTTTTAATAACCATTACTTGTGGGTTTTTTTTATGTTATTGAGACAAAGTTCTTTGTTTTGACTTTCTTCTGTAAATATATATATATATATAGTTTTTTTTCTTGTAACTGTGTAAAGAAAAATTTACAGCAAAGTGAACCATGCCATCAGCATGACCCAGTTTGTTTAAACTATGCCCCCAGCCGCTATCCCTGTATTCGTGTATGGATCTTATTATTATTTCCCTGTACAATTTAAATAGAGCAGGTGACATTACACAACCTGGAATAACAATTTGTTTATATTTTGGCATGTTTCTAATGTATTTGGTTGACAATTATTGTGCTTGATCAGTTTTCTAACAATTGTTCTTTATTATTAGGAGATCTTTCAACTGTCACAAGGTTATTGACATATAGAAGTGGCTGTGGTTGTGTCTAGTGGTATGTCTGTGTGAATATTGTGTCAGACGACTGCTCAACAACGATGAATCAATATAGAAGACTAGCCTGCGCACACAATATTTTAATTCGAAACAAACTCGATGCTATAACACTCTTCAGGAACATTCAACAATGAAATATATCTAGATTGCAAACGCACATGTCTAACCCACTCAGAATAGCATATAACACAGTAAGCTCCTGCGACCACACTATTGCCGTGCACTAGTCTCGCATAATACAATGTTACGTACTCTTCTCCGTCCGTGAATTTAACCACCTCCTCTGAGTCTCTTCTTTCTGGACTCAGCTCCCCTCACTGGTCCAGAACTCAGAACTCCACTGTTTGGCTAAGACTCCCTCGATTAGCCTCAGACTGAATGCTCTCGCCAAGTCTCCCTCACTTATCCTCAGAATCCCACTCTACTAGCTAAGTCTCCCTGACTTAACTCCAACTCAACTGTCTGAAAACCACCAGGCGGAGTTGTCCCTAACTCCGCCACAACTCCACTCTCCCCAATTTTGCCCAGACTTAACCTTTTATTCACTCTTCCCGGACCTCACAAGGAACACCATTTAAATCCTTTAACCCCAATCTAAATTCTTCCAACATTCCATTTCTGGACTTCCTTTGTCACTTAGTCTACTATCACGTTTTACTTTGTGCCCTGATGACTCGCACTGACATTTCCGCGAAATACCCTGCCTTGTGTTAGAGGCCAGCCATTGTTTTGGAATTCATATCTCCACCTTTCTGACCAAACATCTGCATATTCTTCTCTGACCCAGTTACCCTTAATCGTATAATTAAATTCTGAACTCGTGCGTTTACACCACTTTGGCGTAAACACACGCACGTTACAACTACAGTTATTTAAAATTTTCAACATTCGTGTCTCACCTTGTCAAATGCTTTAATGTTTTCAGGAAGCATTGGTTGTGTCTTTATAATCTGCAAATCCACACTGCTCATCTCCGATTTCTGGATTTATTTGATTTCTTATTCATCTTATATACATTCGCATGAGTATGTTACTCGCGTATCATGTTCTCTACAATCCATTACGTCAGATTTCTTGGGTAGAACTATAACATTAGATTTCAATAGAGATTCAGGTACGTAGCCGCTGTTATAGATATGATTGAACATGTGTAATCACTGTGTTATATATACTAGGTGACATCTTCATCGTCTCATCTCATTATCTCATCTGATCATGTTCCTCTTGTACCTTGTGGTGTCGAGGTGACGTATAAACAGCGAGAGAGTGCCCGCTTATGGGCTTCTGTATCGATAAGCTCATGGACTCTGTTATTCCCTGCGTCCTTCGTCTACGTGGTCGGTCTCTTCCTCTGTTTCCATCTGGTCTGTACATCATTGCTTGTTGTGTTGTACTGTTAGTTGGTAACCTACTTGCATGGGCAAACCATTTGACTTGCTGCCTTCTAATAAAATTCTAGCGCAACTATACACCCACTTTAGTCCCGATTTCTTCATTGCTGATCTTACCCCTTCTTGATATATTGATCATTCGTCTCAGGAATCGCATTTATGCTGTGATTTTTCTTGTCTTTTTTTCTGTCATTGTCCAGGTTTTGCATTTTTAACAAAGAGTTGATAGAAATATTGTTGTGTAAAGTCCTTTCTTAGTAGTGTTTGTTCTTTAGTATTGGTGCCATTTGTCCAGTGAGTTGGTTTGTTTATTGCATCTATTGTCGATCTCATCTTCTGATTTGCCATTTGATGATATTATACTTCCTAGGTACTTGAAACTCTTTACTTGATTCAAGGGATGTTCGTTTAGGTGAATTATTGTTGTTATTTCTTCTTTAGTTATAGTCATTACCTCTGTTTTACTTGTGCTAATTTTCATGTTATGTTCTCTACACTTTTCGTTTAGAGTATTCATGTCGTCTTGTAATTCAGCTTCTGATTTTGCCATTAGTGCTTGGTCGTCCGCAAACAGGAGTACTCTAATGGTTTTAATTTGCAAATGGTTCTTCTTCTGTGTTCTTGTCATGCAGTGTTCTTGCGGTCTCTGTTTGGCTGGTTTCTTTACATATGTTGTATATATATATGTTATGAACAAAAGAGGGGACAGGACACGTACTCAGAATCGTATGGTGAAGGGATCTGACATCTTCATAAGGATGCGTTAAATACGGCCCTCTATGATTTCAATGTCGTTCTCCCTGACCTAGAAGTTAACGTCTTTCTCCGTAATTCCGTATATTCTCGCGAGTAACGTAATCTGCGTGAGAATCGGCTTCGGTTCAACTTACGGGGTATGTGAGCCGGTCGTTTAGAAAGCAATGGCAAATTACTGAGCGTAATCTTGCATAGTATTATACATCAACAGCAGCTGAAAAATACTGATGTTGACTGCAACGTCCTGTAAGGGATAGGAAAGAAATATATTTCAACACATTAGACATAATCAATGTACTCTTGACTTCCATAGACAGTTTTCGGTACAACTGTAGGCGGCGACGACCTGGGAAGCCCAATTCGAAAAATGGGTTCCAAGACACATTTGACACTACCACCAGCGGGTGGGAGGCGGGCGCCTAACCACCACATCACCTCCTCTTTAAGATAAAATATTATAATTTTCAGAATGAATATGTGGAAATTATCTGGGATGTACAGGTGATGTGGGAAGGAACATTCTAACTACATGTCCGAACTATTTAATTCTTTCATGTTCTGTAATGTCAGTAATACATTTGTATTCCTAAACTTGATTTTAGTTTCTCATTTGTCTCTCTATCTCTTCCTGTTTCTCCAGTCGCGTTTTTTGTGCGTCTTATCCCACTTGCTGTGATTTTACTCGTGTATATTTCAAGTAATGTCCATGTTTAGCTATTGTAAACCAGTTGAAGTGTTTACACATTTTTGTGATCGCTTCGAGTTGCCAAACGATATCTCTGAATCCTCCTATCGTCTGATCACCTTGGTGAGACTGAATAGAAAGCAAACTAACAATAGTAACCGTACTAGCCCTCTTACACCTTTGTATGGATCTGATTATATTTCTTTCACAGCAGTGTAAGAATGACTTGAACATTAGTTGTATTTTAATTGGGTAGTTTTAAGTTGTCATTTAAGATGCACAGTCTATTTCAGTTATGACAATTGTGTGTATTTGTTGCTGGTTGTTTAATATTTGCATGACTAGAGTTGGCTAAAGCCTTGTTTTATATCCAGTGTTTCATTTGTAATATATGTAATATCTGTAATATATATCCTATTATTGGTTTTCAAAATGTATGCCTTATATTTGATTCTATCTTTTGGTTTTTAATGTCTGCCCTGCATTTTAATCATTCGAGTTAATTACGATTGTATTTATTATTGAATATAATGTTTAAGGCTGATTAATGTCCTACACCTGACTTTCTGAGACTTATGCCTTATGTTTGATTTAAAAAAAAAAAATTGTGCTAATGTCCATGTGGGCTAATTATTGTTGTTGCATGACTAATGTGGGCTTACCTTGTGTTTTTCGTGTCTGCTTTCCTTGTTAACTATGGTTGCTCTTATACTATTTGAGCGCTGCAGAAGATTAGCTAGCATTTTCTGTATTTAAAGGGAACCTGTTCGTATTGTTACGGCACATTCCTGAGTGTTTCGTATTACTGTAATCTTCGCATTCCTTATATGTTTCTGTATTTTACGCATTCATTCATTCATTCAGTAGCATGTCCTTTGCAGAACCTCGCTCCCATATCAACCTTCCGGAAAACCTCTCGATCATAAGCAAGATGTCCCGCGTCTGATACACACATCTGGAGATCATCCGCCACATCCTGCACCCATCTTCTCTTTGGCCTTCCTCTTCCTCTCTTCCCAGGCATATACCCTTCCATTATCGTTCTCTCCAAACTTTTGTGACGTTTCAAGTGACCAATATATTTCAATTTTATTCGTTTTATCGTCTTTAATAGCCAACCTTCTTCAATATTCAACTCTTGAAGTATGGATACTGTCACATGCCTGTGTTCAGTGGCATTAAGGTGAGTGGCCGTACAATATAAACAGTTCACGAGGTGAAAGGGCATTCACCGGAAAGAAAATATAAGGAGATAAACGGGGTTGGGGGTAAGGTAGAGGGGCTGCAAGAAGAGGCAGACAGTTGGAGCAGTGAGGTGGTGTTTGTGTGGATCATTGTGAGGGGGCATAGAATTGTTTAAAAAGACAGGGACAAAGATTGACGGGGCAGTTGATGTTTGGACTCCGAGCTGAGGGGGAGTTGAGTGTAGACCAGACCAGGAGAAGGTCGTGGTCTGATAAAGTGAAGAATTGTGACGGAGTTTGGAAGATAACTCCGCACTGTGGGTTCCAGGGATAGTGAGTGGAATTCGAGACCCATAGTGGGTTACTTTGAGTCGGGCCTAGAGAGAGGCTAGTATACCTGTCGTGTGGGACGAGATTTTTGTAGCCGTGAGAGGTAATGTTATTCGAAGTGTTCCATTGGGATGGAGATATATTCTTAGAGAATTATTGTTCCTGGATTTATATGCTACATGTGTCTGTGTTAATTCAGAATTAAAGGAATATTATGTGCGCAAATTAACGCTTGTTCACTGACTGGTGTTTGGTGGTGATGCATCTTGATTAATCTGTTGTTCAACATCACATTGTTACAAGGACATACC
Organism: Cepaea nemoralis; assembly: GCA_014155875.1. Taxonomy (NCBI): domain Eukaryota; kingdom Metazoa; phylum Mollusca; class Gastropoda; order Stylommatophora; family Helicidae; genus Cepaea; species Cepaea nemoralis. Next base: position 48,479 of record JACEFZ010022666.1, on the reverse strand, counting down.
CTAGACATAACCATAGCCACTCTATCTGTCACTTAGTCAACATTCACTTTGTGACAGAGTAGATTTCTGAGGGCTACGTCCGATCAAGAACATCTGGGCGCTCGTCGCTTAGTAAGGAGTATCTGGGAGGCTTCGTCGATTAGAGAGAACACTAACATCAGAGACATTAGTCGGATGCCCAATTACAACAACAATGAGGAGGGCTCTCCTGTCAAGAATAAACACCATTTTCAGTAGACAGCGCATTTCAAAAGTGTCCGAGAATTAATACAGAGTCCACGAGAAACCAGATAAAAATAACACTTCTCACTCAGAGAGAGAGAAAGGGTGGACAGCGGAGCGTGTCCACGGTATAAACACTGGGTTTTTTCCGTGCGGGAACTGGGTAGCACATAGGTCACGAGAAGGTCAGGACAGGTAAATTGGATACCAGGCAGTATTTCTTCGGCTATCAGGGACGTCAGAAAATTAACGCAAACAGGCGCGTGTGTTTATAGGTCAAGTGAACAGTACAAAAAGTCGGCGCCATGATACTGGCAAGATGATATTCTGACAGGTGCGTGTGGGTGTGACGAAGACAGGATTTATGACAGTGAGCAATTTCGTTGGGAAGTCCTGGGCGTGGTGAGATATCTTGTGTGTGTGTTGAGGACAAAGCACAGGGTGGTTGCAGGGCGATAGGTTAAGAATTCACCACAGGTAAAACGACGGTGGAAATTGTGAGTCGCCACGGACAAATTGGGTTGACAAGAGGGTCAGTGCTGTTTACGAGGACAGCGAAGTATGTGTGGATAACGGAAAAGTTCCGGACATTACTTTGTTCGCAGTCAGTGAAGATTGTAGTACACTGAGGTACTAACAGAGATGACCTTGTGAGTCAAGGCCGAGAACCAGGGAATTTGACGGAAAAATTTCCACGGAGAATAACACGTTGGGTTTCTACTGAAACTAGGATTTACGTTTAACGTCTTTGTGTGTGTGTGTCATCATCGGCAAACAAACCACAACAGTCATTCAGGTGCCGTCTTCGCAAATATGAGCGCATTTTTTCACCAAAAAAGACTTGCGAAGCGGATTTAAAGCGCGTGATCATTTTCTGCTATTCGTTGGTTTAACCGGGTCAGCAACAGTGAAACCATACCATCACTTCAAAGCGACAGTGACTACGCAGATAAACATTCATTGATTTTAAAGGTATTTTCGGCTCCCCAAAACGCAACGAAAACCCAATATTTCTGGCAAAACAAGAGCGTTCACATACATTATACAATCACAGGCCAACTCTACAGGGAGGAGTTACAAAAAACATTACGGACTGTGAAGATACAAGGCGTTGGGATAATTATCATCATCTTCAACTTTTACGACAGTCGAAAATCGTGTCACCACGTCAACAAAAAGTGACAACGCATCAGAACTTTAATTCATTGTGGGAAGCTAACGTCGTAATCTTTTCAAAACAGTAACGGACAGACATTTCCATGCGATTTTCGGACAATATTAAAAACAAAGGACTTTTGTAAGATTCTACCATCACATTGGTGGCGGCAACCCTTGTTTGCTTCTGTTGTTCTCATCGTCCTAAGTATTGTTGTTGTTGTGCGTTACGTAAATATTTGTATGTGGTCCAGTGTTCGTTATAAGTAGGATATTTTTGCATTGTTTCTCGAAATGCGGGAGACGGCGCAAAGGTGAAATTGTCTAGGTACATATTGTATGTTGTTGAGAGACAGCTGACGAGTCAGTTTGTTTTGTGCTGTGGCATTGGGTCGTCTCGACATTATACACGGTGTCCAAGTGTCTACGTCAGATCTATGTACATTATTCATTTTATATTTGTTCTTTTTACTGTTTTCTCTTTACTGTTACATATAATATTTGAGTTCTTTGGATATATGGTATTGGTGTAATTCTTATGTTAATATAGCTTCTATCTAGATGGTATTTGTCAGTTTATATGCGCACGGTATGGTCTTTCATGGGCATGTTTATGTCAGTGGTTTTTATTTCTATGTAATCATCCGTCTGCGTTTCACCGGCCTATGCGTCTAGCGTTTAATAGTTCGCAGTTAGTGTGTATCATCCATTTGTGTATGTATATGTATGTTTACAACTATTTCCAGGAATTGTTCTACAGTTATTTGATATATATATATATATATATAGGAGGGAGTATAGTTATATTCCCCCCCTCACTACCTAGTGCTTATAGAGTGACTGGGTGAGTACAGAGTGATATTGGAGCACTACGGATTTACGTACACAGGGAGTGCGGGTGTACTTAGGAAAGTGACACAAAGACTAACAGCAGAGTCTTTACATTTATAGTTGGCTGACAGACAGCAACGTGTCCACAAGTACAAGATGCCTACTTTAATGGATTATATTGAAGCAGGTGAAAGAATAGGCCTGAAAGGTAAAGAGTTACAGGAGTATGCAGAAGCGAAAGAACAAAAGCAGACGGAAAGAGAGGAGAGGCATAATGAACGCGAGGCAAAGCGTCTACAGGAAGAGAAAGAGACGCAAGTAAAACTAGCTGAAATGGAAAACAAGCGTCTACAGGAAGAGAAAGAGACGCAAGTAAAACTAGCTGAAATGGAAAACAAGCGTCTACAGGAAGAGACACAAGTAAAACTAGCTGAAATGGAAAACAAACGTCTACAGGAAGTAAAGTTAGCTGAAATAGAAAACAAGCGTCTACAGGAAGAGACACAAGTAAAACTAGCTGAAATCGAGTTAAGAAAACTAGAACTATCTTCGAAAGGTCAAAGTGAGGAAAGCAGAAAACCTTCGCAGTCGTCACAGAGATTAAAACTGCCATACTTTACGGACCGAGACAACCTTGAATCTTATTTGGACAGATTTCAAGCAAGTGCGAAAACTTTAGGCATCCCAGAAAACGAGTATGCGATACGACTTGGCGAATTTCTTACGGGCAAGGCACTAGACACCATGTTCAATTTACCTGTAGAAGAAAGAAACAACTACACTATCTTACGTCAACGTTTGCTGACAAAGTTCCAACTAACGGAGCATGGATATAGGACAAAGTTTAGACAGTTAGTGCCAGAGACAAATCAAGATTTCACAGATTTTGTTAACACTGTAAAGAATACATTTAACAAATGGATGGAGCTTGCAGAAGTAGGGAAAGATTTTAATAAATTAGTAGATCTAATGTTAAGAGACAAGGTAGTATCTGCATGCAATTCTAATTTAGTGGCGTTCTTTGAGGAACGGAAGCCAAAGGACATAGACACAATGTCACAGTTAGGGCAAAACTATATGACTGCACATCCTAACAGTTCTATTGGGAAACTAATGAGTGAGGAAATAGTCTGTGCAGCGTACACTAAACAGGACCAGAATCCAGTCATTAGACCAAGGGCGAAAAGTGTGGAGTCAGCACAGAAAGGTGAGCAACAAGAACTTCAAGATAATGGTTTCCGAGGAAACAATGTTGGTAGAGTAGGACGGTACCCATATAGAAGAGGGAACTTCCAGAGACGTCCAAATTATGCCGGATGCTGGAATTGTGGGAGCTGGAGACACAAAATGGCAGATTGTGATGCACAACCATCAGATGGACCAACGAACAACAGTAAAAGGGAGATCACTTGTTTCAAATGTGGAAGGAACGGGCATGTCAGTCATCAATGTAGGATGAGAGAAACAGAGCACTCAAATGCAGCACAAGTAATTGAGACGCTGAACAATGAAGATTGTAGTGGGTGCAAACCTCTTTTTGAAAAAGATGGTCAGCCAGTCTTAATATGTGGTCACACAGTTAAAGCAGGATCAGCAGTGCATGAAGGAGGAAGTCTGAAGATGCATCATGGGTTTGTTAATGATAGGCCAGCGTTAACAATTAGGGATTCCGGATGTACGTCCATCGGGGTGAGAAAGAGTTTAGTGCAACCCTCGGATTATACAGGGAAAAGATTAGATCCATAACATTTAATGGGACAGTAGAATTCTACCCAATAGCCGTGATAACAGTAAAAACACCATACATAACAGGAAGAGTGACAGCATGTGTTTTAGACTCACCAGTGGCAGATCTCATCATAGGAAATGTTATAGGCGTTAAAGAGTGTACAGAAGAGGAAGTAGTTTATTGGGACCAAAAATATAGTGTAAGCAATAATGAGGTAGTTACCACAAGAGAACCTAAATTAGAGAGTATAGCTGAGGTAGAAGAGGCACTTGAAGTAGACACAGGAACTCAGGACAAGGATAGTACAGCTGAGCAGATGAGAATGGATCCCAAATATAGTGCTAGTGGCTCCCAGAGACAAGATACTACTCTGAACAAATGTTCCCAAGGGTGTAGGAGAGTAGAACATAGGCAGTCAAAGAAAGGTAGATGGTGCTTCGAGAGGAAGAACAATGTTCTTACTCGCCGCTTTTCAGATAGTGGAACTGCACGTGGGCAAGTAGCAGTACCTTTAGCACACAGACACCGATATACTAGAACAGCTCAGGATAGGTGCATGTGCAGGGCACATAGGCATAAGGCGTATGCAGCAGAAAGAAAGGTGCCAGATATATGGGCCAAGATTGAATAAAGAGTTCAGACTAAACAGAGACTCAAGTGTAACGGTGCAATATACAGATAGGAAAGTTGAGTCAGGTCAAAAGAGTTGTCGCGACATTACTGACCCAGGGCTAGGGATAACAAACAGATGTTGTAATTGTAGAGGTACCATGAGTGATGGGTACATGAAAGGTAGACACAGCATCGACAGGAATCAGAGGTGGGTTAATGCAAGAACAGAACCACCTGATATAGGGTCGGTACACAAATAGTATTGTGTGGTCGTGAAGTAGTAAGAGACCTGTGGGTACATAAGTATAATGCTTTTCTATGATGTATTATTATTATTATGTGATGTATTAGTTCATGCATGGATACAAAAGATAGAAAGATGGTTGTATTTATGTGTGGGGAATATGGGAGTTTACTATGAGTATTTGATATATTATTAAGTGTGGTAGCTAGAGTAAGTTGGATTTATACTAACGACTACCCAGGCAATGTGTCTGGGTCACATATTTGATAAGTATGAGTCTCCCAACATTTGAAAACGATGTTTTCTTTTGAGGGTGGGGTAGTGTCACATGCCTGTGTTCAGTGGCATTAAGGTGAGTGGCCGTACAATATAAACAGTTCACGAGGTGAAAGGGCATTCACCGGAAAGAAAATATAAGGAGATAAACGGGGTTGGGGGTAAGGTAGAGGGGCTGCAAGAAGAGGCAGACAGTTGGAGCAGTGAGGTGGTGTTTGTGTGGATCATTGTGAGGGGGCATAGAATTGTTTAAAAAGACAGGGACAAAGATTGACGGGGGAGTTGATGTTTGGACTCTGAGCTGAGGGGGAGTTGAGTGTAGACCAGACCAGGAGAAGGTCGTGGTCTGATAAAGTGAAGTATTGTGACGGAGTTTGGAAGATAACTCCGCACTGTGGGTTCCAGGGATAGTGAGTGGAATTCGAGACCCATAGTGGGTTACTTTGAGTCGGGCCTAGAGAGAGGCTAGTATACCTGTCGTGTGGGACGAGATTTTAGTAGCCGTGAGAGGTAATGTTATTCGAAGTGTTCCATTGGGATGGAGATATATTCTTAGAGAATTATTGTTCCTGGATTTATATGCTACATGTGTCTGTGTTAATTCAGAATTAAAGGAATATTATGTGCGCAAATTAACGCTTGTTCACTGACTGGTGTTTGGTGGTGATGCATCTTGATTAATCTGTTGTTCAACATCACATTGTTACAAGGACATACCCTAGACATAACCATAGCCACTCTATCTGTCACTTAGTCAACATTCACTTTGTGACAGATACATTTGTTCTTTTCTTTACCCAAGATATTCTTAGACCTCGTCTATAACATTTATATTCAAAGGCGTTTATGCGCTGTTCAGCTTGTTTAGTAAGTGTCCAGGTCTCACAGGCGTATGTTGCAATGGGAAAGATGCATGCTCTTAAAAATCTAAATTTTGTAGTTCCGTCTGTCCCACTCCATAATTTATTCGGCTGTTGTAGATTGTACGCATTACTAACGGTATTCTGTATCACCTCATATTTTAAGCATATAACCCCTGTGTTCTGGTGCTAATCAAAAACTTTGGCACAGGCTGTTGTCCTCATAATCGAGACCTATTTAACTTAGATGATTTGATCTCCTTGTTACGTATGCTTGTTGGATGATAGTATGGATGTGTGCGCATTGATTTGTAAGTGCAGGTATTGGCAGATTTTCTTACATGCACACAACTTGTACCATTCTGCTAACATAAATAAAGGTAGATGAATTCTTTTTCAACACATATTGCTTCAGTTAACTTAGTGTGTGTGTGTTACCTGGTCAATTTACCTCTGTTGCTGTGCCCTGTGTAGTTTGTCTAGGGCTTATTGTGTTGCCGTCTGCTGTTATACCTGGCCGTACATGTTGTTTCGTGAAATGACACGTATAATCGACATTTACTCTGCTAGGGACATGCATTCTTTGTGTTACTATATCCTGTTCCCGTTTATCTGTTACATTCATGGTCTTATCTGGTCTATTCCTTCCTTTACTGTCTTAGCTCCCCCTCTCTCTCTCTCTCTCTCTCTCTCTCTCTCTCTCTTTCTCTCTCTCTCTCTCTCTCTCTCTCTCTCTCTCACACACACACACTCACACACTCACACACACACACACACACACATACACACACACACACACACATACACACACACACACACACACACACACACATATAAACACACGTAATATGCAGTTGTATATGCGGCTAGAATAATTTAATCAGCTACGCTCTGCTATGTATTCAACAACTGACTTGTTTTTATTTACAGATACATCTAAATCAACGTTTGAGTTTGAATCCAACACTCTTCTCATTGTACTTCCACCCATTTGTTTCATCATGATCGTGTTTATCATCGCTGGTATCGTCTGGTACCGAGTTAAAGGTATCCATGTCTGATTATTTGTCTGTACAATAGTTGCAGTTTATACAAACACCCAATTTAATACTGACAGGCAGAAGATCAAATGTTTCGGCCATCTGGTTAGAATGCAACACCATCAACTACCAGCACTGGAGCTACATCAAAGAAGATCTGTCACGAGAGCAAGAGAACTCGGAGAAGAAAGTAGATTGAAGACATCAAAGACATTGTACAATCACACGAAATAACGCTGCCCAGTGCAACCCATGGGACACTGAAACTTCAGCTATTCCTCCCAGCGACGCTTAACTGCAACATTGGAAGATGATGTTGATGATTAACAATACAAGATTATGGTCGTTTCCAAGGGAGCAAGATAAATATCACAGTCTAACATCCAAGTAAATTATATAGTTCTTAAACACGTTAATGGGTGGAGCTAATTCGGAACAGTCATAACATCTGAGGAGGGCAGCTACGTGGAGATTAGACAGAGATTCGCTATGACAAAGGTAGCCTTTTGCAAGATGGAAAACTTGTATGATACTAAAATGCTGTCAATTACAATGAAAATATAAAGGTTGTTGAAGTGCTACCTTACTTACTGTTATATTGATGTGAACAATATGCAGTAAGTAGACAAGCAGAGAAATAGCCAATGACAGTGGGGTGTGGTTTCTAAGGAAACTGCAAAGAATACTATAGAGTCATACAAGAAATGAAAACTATACATTAATCCGAGAAATTAGACATGGATAGTTAAAATAGTTTGAACAAATTACGGGAATAAATAAAATGGAACTTCGTGACAGCTGGAAATATTGAAAGGGAACGAGCAATGGGAAGGCAGAAAGATAAATATCTTATCGGCATGACTACATGGCATAACCGAAACAGGAACCCGAAGCTAATTCAGAACTCTGGTGAACGTGTGAGATAGCGAACTATGACTGACCACGCTTGTCGGCATGGCACATCATGGTGATTAAACATCTTCTGGAAAGTAGAGGAGCGATTTATTTTGAAAATATACCTGATGTATACCGACTAGTATAAAAGAATAGGATTCTAATACCGCATATACTCTACGTTTAGAGACACGATAAAATGTCCCTTACGTTCATTTAGATACAATATGACACACATTAACATATCACATAAAATCGTGTGAAATATTCGTTTACTGGTTAAATATTTAATTAATTAATTAATCAATTGATTACTTAATTCTACATTGAGTATGTTCTCATTAAATCTCGAGGTGAGTGCCCTTATCTTATGAGTTTATTTATGTCTTATGACATGCTTTAGCACAAACGCACACAAACTCCCACATAATCTACCCCTCCACACACACACACACACACACACACACACACACACACACACACTCACTCACACACACACACTCACACACACACTCACACTAACACATCCCGGATTTGGAGCCAACATATTTCATTCTAAAATCTATTAGCAAGCCATAATCAGCTGAACAGGGAACTAACACGAGACAGAAACCACTTACTGTTAAAACGAAATACTCAGAATGCATCCTGATCATAACAATTAACATCTAAGACCGTTGTTGTGCTGACAGGAAGACTTCATAATGACCATGTGGTTAACGTGGAAGCAACATTCATCCACATTCTAACAGTGTCAGAGACACTGTGTGTTATGCACCCCAGCTAAGACATGGCTGAACTATTCACTGCATATGATATATAATTCTGCAGTATCCTCCTGACGAGATGCAAACGAAATATGCCAGGCAATAAATCGTGCAACATATTGTTTGAGGCTTCTGTGTTTACATTCACTTCTGTTTAGCTAAATCCGGTTGTGGTAAGGGCTCATATATTATATGTACTCATTTATAATATGTTTAACATTAGACATGTTTGCCCTTCTTGACAATTGTTGTAACTGAAAGTGGGAGACGTGTTTAAGAGATGTTTTAACGTATTTGAGGTGACTTTTCTTTGCCGTTATTATTATTATTTTTTTTTCTTTGCATATCCTTTACAGGACATCGCTGTCAACACCAGCATCTTTCAGCTGTATGTTGATTTCTTGGCAAGATTACGCTCAGTAGTTTGCCATTGCTTTCTGAGCGGCCGGCTCACATACCCCATAGGTTATCGATGCGATTTGAACCACTCCTGATTTTCACCGTCATCACGTTACCGACGAGAGTATACGAGATTACGGAGAAAGGTCATAACCTCTAAGCCACGAAGCCGGCCGTTATTGAATGGATGTGTTAATTTTCCCGTTTTGTTTCCCCATTTACTCAAACGTGGAGCCCCGGTCACGTGTGGCTAGCATCTTGTTTGCTGAACCTGTGGTCGCCGGTTCGAATCCCCAGTCGAACAGGGGTATTTAAAACCTAAAATGTCTAAATACGGGCGGCTGACATTGTCAACATAACCCACCGACTACAGGCCGTAACTACAAATACTGAGCTAAAGCCATATACCCATTGTATATCACAGTGCTTAACCAGGCTCTTTACTTTTTTAAAGTCTATTTACCACACCTTTGCAATATTAAACACGTCTCAAGGTGTTGAAACATACTGTTTACTTCAGTCTATTTACCGCCACTTTACAATAGTAAACGCGTCTGAAGGCGTTGAACTAGGCTCATTACTTTAGTCTATTTTACCACCACTTTACAATATTAAACGCGACTCAAGGTTTCGAATGATGTTCTTTACTTCAATGTATTTGGCACCACTTTAAAATATATGTTGTCTGCTAGAAATGTACATTTACAATTAATTTGACTCCACGACTTATCCTTTCACAGGTGCACACACTGCCCGCTTAAGGTAGGCAGTTACTAGCTGTTCTGTTTAATGTGTATTTCTTAGGCAGTGATCACTATTTAGTCATGTCTGTCTTATGTTGTCATTAACTTTAAAAAACTTTTATCAGTGCCTGTCTAATGTGCCATTGACATTATGAAAACTGTTACCACTATATGTCTGCCGGACTCCCTGGTCTAGAGGTTACACGACTTTCTCCGTAATCTCGTATACTCTCGTAAGTAACGTGACGTTGCGCGAGAATTGGTACTGGTTCTCTCCGCGTCGGTAACTTACGGGGCATGTGAGCTGGTCGCTCAGAAAGCAATGGCAAACTTCTGAGCGTAATCTTGCCAAGAAATCAACAATCAGCTGGAAGATGCTGATGTTGACAGCGATGTCCTGTAAAGCATATGCGAACCAAACAAATGTATATGTCTAACTGTGTAATTCAAATTACACTATTGTTATCATTTTGTCCAATTGTGTCATTTACATTATAAAACTGTTATCATTATCTGTTTAATTGTGTCATTCTCATTTAACAATGTGTATTATCATCTGTCTAATTGTTTAAGTCACATTAAATAACGTTCATCATTCTATGTCTCATTATGTAATTTCACATTAAATTACGTTTTATTATTCTCTATCTAAATGTGATACTGACATTAAACAACTTGTATCATTAACCCTATAAATGAAGCATGAAGCATCTTGTAGAGAAGACAACAAGAATCGCTATGACAAAGAATAACATTCTGCACGAGTCAAAACTAATTCATATTACATAACTAATGTCACTCTCTGACTAAGTGTGCTTGTGCTATTCTCATTAAGCATCTTAAATCCATGTTCTGCATAACTGGATCATTCACATTAAACAACTTTTAACACACTGTGTCTGATTGTGAATTATGTCATTCCCATTAAATAACATTAACAATCCATGTCTAATTGTGCCATTCACATTAACCAATTTTAACACTCTCTGTCTAATTGTGTCATTCACATTAAACAACTTTGACACTCTCTGTCTAATTGTGCCATTCACATTAAACAAATTTAACACTCTCTGTCTAATTGTGTCATTCACATAAAATAACGTTAACACTCTCTGTCTAATTGTGTCATTCACATAAAACAACTTTAACACTCTCTGTCTAATTGTGGCATTCACATTAAACAAATTTAACACTCTGTCTAATTGTGTCATTCACATAAAACAACTTTAACACGTTCTGTCTAATTGTGTCATTCACATTACACAGCTTTAACACTCTCTCTGTCTAATTTTGCCATTCACATTAAATAAACGTTATCTGTAACTGACTTCTTTCATCATGCACATCAAACGTAGTTCCTCATTACACACATGTAACATTTTGTGTCTAAGTTTCTTATTGGCGTTAAACACACACATTTCATCTGTCTACATTTCCCTTTGGCATTAACCACTTGTAACTGTATCTGTCTGGGTTCGAAATTTAACTTGTTAAGTTTCTCATTGGTATTAGGCATATTTGACTTTATCTGTTAATTTTCATATAGTCATTAAACACATTTAAACTTCTCTGAGTTTCCCATTGTCATTGAACATATTCAACGAGAACCCCACCATGTACAATGTACAAGAGTGTTCCGTTGTCTAGTGGAGAGAAGGAAGCGCCATTCACCGACTTAGATAATGCCCTCGCCTTGCCTCGCCACATGTCTTTAAAGCGAAATAATAATGAGAGATCTCAAAGGTAGACTAGCAATACGATATGTAGGTTTTAAGAACGAAGAAGTAGAAGAAGAAGAGAAGAAGAAGAAGAAGAAGAAGAAGAAGAAGAAGAAGAAGAAGAAGAAGAAGAAGAAGAAGAAGAAGAAGAAGAAGAAGAAGAAGAAGAAGAAGAAGAAGAAGAAGGAGGAGGAGGAGGAGGAGGAGGAGTAGTAGTAGAAGAAGAAGAAGAAGAAGAAGAAGAAGAAGAAGAAGAAAGAAGAAGAAGAAGAAGAAGAAGAAGAAGAAGAAGAAGAAGAAGAAGAAGAAGGAGGAGGAGGAGGAGGAGGAGGAGTAGAAGAAGAAGAAGAAGAAGAAGAAGAAGAAGAAGAAGAAGAAGAAGAAGAAGAAGAAGAAGAAGAAGAAGATGAAGAAGAAGAAGAAGAAGAAGAAGAAGAAGAAGAAGAAGAAGAAGAAGAAGAAGAAGAAGAAGAAGAAGAAGAAGAAGAAGAAGAGAAGAAGAAGAAGAAGAAGAAGAAGAAGAAGAAGAAGAAGAAGAAGAAGAAGAAGAAGAAGAAGAAGAAGAAGAAGAAGAAGAAGAAGAAGAAGAAGGAGGAGGAGGAGGAGTAGAAGAAGAAGAAGAAGAAGAAGAAGAAGAAGAAGAAGAAGAAGAAGAAGAAGAAGAAGAAGAAGAAGAAGAAGAAGAAGAAGAAGAAGAAGAAGAAGAAGAAGAAGAAGAAGAAGAAGAAGAAGAAGAAGAAGAAGAAGAAGAAGGAGAAGAAGAAGAAGAAGAAAGAAGCGAGGGACAGGAGACTGGCGGAGAATAAGGAAAATAGTAAGAAGCAGCAGCAGAAGCAGAAGAAGCGAAACAGCAACAAAAACAAGAAGAGATAAGTTGTAAAATAATACGTAAATATTATTTACGAGTCACACAGAAATAATTAGAAGATAGCAGAAGATAATGCATGTGTCTGAAGTGTTGTAATACAGTGTGTTACTTGTTGTTGTCAGAGCTGAGGAAACAGATGCCAGCGACGCTAGTTGGGAGGACACTAAGGGAGGTAAGGTTTCTTAGGTGAACATTTGAGTATACCGAGTTCGCGAGCTCAATAGTGAGAGAGTGATTGAGTTTTTGAGAGGGTTAGTGTGTGCTTGAAGTAAATTGGGTTTCAATGGTTATGTGTAAGTAGTGCTATAAATAGCAGCACATGTAAAGACTACTTATGAGATAAAAGCGAGCGAACTAAACAATAAACAAACAAAAGACACACATCAAGGAGTAAGAAAATCAGATACAATTAAATCAGGAATAAATTGTGTTTAATAGCAGCACTGATGTTCATCCATCAAGAATGACGAAGCCTGTCAACGTCTCACTCGTATACAGGTATTCTTAGATTCATCACATGCACTCAAGGAAACATCAATCTTGCATGTGGTATTAATTATTTATTCAGGAGAACCTGATTATCGTACAGATGCGCACACAGGACGTTACGTTATAACAATATCATTATATACACACAATTATATCACTCAGACAATCATACAAAACCCTGCACTCAAATACTCGCTATCTTCAACATGGCAACGCCAGCTAGCACTCTCGCAAAATCCATACACTCGTTCCTGAAACACAAGCGTCCTTCCCCTAAATGGTCGAGTCCCAGTCTGCTCTACTCACGCTGGCCGGTTGGCCACGTGGTACTGGTCCGCGTGTATCCCGGGACAACCGGGCTGTCTCAACAGTCACGTCGTACTGCTGTCCGCCCGTGTTGTGTCGGGTCCTTCAGTGCAAGGCTGTCTGGTCAATCCAGGACGGAGTCCCGTAGACTTATGTCCCTTCTATAACTGGTCTTGTCCTGTCGATGTCCTGTCTATGACAACTCGGTGTCCCTGCCTATGTCCTGTCTCTGATATCTCTAATGTCCTGTAGATGTCATGTCTATGAAATCTATGTGCCCTTACCTATGTCCTTTCTATCATATCTCTGTGGTCCTGTAGATGTCCTGTCAGTGACATCACTGCATCCCTGCCTATGTCCTGTCTCTCTTATGTCCCTTGTCCTCTATATGTCCTGTCTCTATTCCTCAACACGCTGACAATGACCATTCATTTCATCCATTTGGGTTGAATGTATGAAGCCGTGAGTTCTAAGATGGTTGATAAGGCCTATTCTGGCTCGAAATATTCTTTGACAATGTGGGCAAAGAATGCTTGACGTTCCAGGAGGAGGATCTCCTGCAGTGGTTTTTCTGACCAGCCTTTTCTTCACAGCTCTTGAAGTCCTGGTTACTTCACAAGTGACTGCACCCTTGCGTAGCGATGTACGCCACGAATTCCGGTATTTGGCAGCAGTCTTCCAGGTGTCATGATGAATTCCTGAAGCTTTCAGTGAGATTTTCAGAGTGCTTTTAAAGGGTTTCCTCTGGCCGCCTTGAGAGCGTTTACCACAACGCAGCAAGCCGTAAAAAAATTCGCTTAGGGAGCCTGTGATCTGGCATGCGAATTAAGTGACATGTCCAGCGAATCTGATTCTTCATTAGCAGAGAGTGGATACGGGGCGTGGACGCTTTTTCTAGGACTTCAGTGTCTGGGATCTTGTCTTGTCATTTAATCTTCAACAGCTCCCAAGGGTGTGGAAGTGGTGTTTTTTCCTAGCGTGTCGCTGATAAACAGTCCAGCTTTCACAAGCATATAATAGTGTGGATAATACAACTGCTTTGAAGACTTTCAGCTTTGTTTACAGGCTTATTCTATATCTGTCCCACACATTCTTGTACAGCCTGCCAATGGCCGTGCTGGCATTGGAGATGCTTGCATTTACTTCGTCATCGATTGTGGCAGCTTGTGACACAGTGCTTTCAAGATAAGTGAATTTGTTCACAACACTTAGTCTATGACAATTCACTTTGATATTCGGCACGGTGTGATTATTCCTGGAGCTGGATGGTACATAACTACACTCTTCTCCAAGTTGATATTGAAACATTGTGTTGCATGTCTGCCTCTGAGTTGGCATATAGAGCGCAATCATCAGCAAACAGCAGCGCTCTGACGGTGTTGCTGTTAGTTTTGGTTTTAGCTATCAGCCCTCTGAGATTGAACAACTTTCCACCCATACGGTAGCTGATGTCTATTTCAATGTCGTTGTTCTTGAAGGCATTCGTCAGCATAACTGAAAACATGAGGATGAACAGTGTTGGTGCCAGGACACAGGACAGTTCACCATTTTCCTGTACTTTTGCCTGCATACCATCATGAAATAGCCGCACTATTTGGAACAACTTTTGGACTGATATATTTCACCATTATCTTCCACCGTCCTCCTCTGCTGACTGTATCAAAAGCCTTGGTAAGGTCAATGAAAGTGGAGAACATTTCGGAGTTCTGTTCCTGACATTTCTCTTGCATCTACCTTGCAGGGAAAATCACGTCAACGGTTCCTCGTTCCTTTCTGAAGCCACATTGACTCTCAGGAAGAAGACCTTGATCGAGATGGGCCGTGAGGCGATTGAGAAAATTTCTGGCGAGTATCTTCCCTGCAATTGAGAGCAAGGAGATGCCTCTATGATTGTCACAGGATTGGTGGTTTCCTTTACATTTGTAAAGGTGGACTATTGACGCGCCCTTAAAATTTTGTTGCATAGTCTCGTTCACCCATATTTTTGTAAATATTTGGTGAAGCTATTAGGACCGTCTCACCTGCCTTGTGTATCTCTGCTGGGATGGAGTTAGGACCACGCGTCTTGCACCTGGAAAGTCACTGGATGGCTTCGTTTACTTCCACTATGGTTGACAGTTCATCAAGTGTATCATTAGTGGGAACTTGAGGAAGGCAGTGGATAGTTTCATCATCGAATAAGAAAGTTGCATTTCAGATGTTGCTGAAATGCTCTGCCCAGCATTGAAAGATTTCTTTCTTGTCGGTGACCAATGATCCCTTATCTGCACTGAGAAGGAGAACTATGCCTGATAATGCAAAATCAAAGACGTTTTACAGAAATTTGTCATATCATGTCTGTCCGCAAAGCCTTGAATTTCATCAGCATTGTTGCTCAGCCAGGAGTCCCACATGTGCCGAAGTTTCTGCTGCAATACTCTCCAAATGTTATTATTGAAGGAACATTTTTTTTTGGGGGGGGGGGGGGGGGCGGGGGGTTGATGTCGGCTGATTCAAATATGCTTTGATGAGAAGATGTTTCTCGGTCAGCAATTGGTTAATGTCTTCGGAATTTTCATCAAACCAGTCTGCATGCTTTCGGGGGGGGGGGGGGGTGGACCCAGGAGATCCATAGCAATGTTGTAAATTATGACCTTTAGGGCTTTCCATTCTGTTTCCGCATCCTGTTTAGCTGCAGCATTAGGCTTGAAGCGGTCTTCTAGCATATTTTCACAAGACAGCTGCATTGTTTTGCTGTTTAAACGGGTGGCATTTAGCGTTTTTTTTTCTTTCCATTTTTACCCCTTGAGGACGTCGTGGTGGTTTGATGTTTATTTTTATTTTCGAGATAATGTGACTATGGTCTGTCCAACATTCGGAACCACACATGGATTTTGTCACCCGAACGTCTTGTCTGTCACTTCTCCTGACGATGACATAGTCGATGAGGTGCCAGTGTTTCCACAATGGCCTATTTCTGATGGGAATAGCAGCACTAGATTCCATTAGAAAACAGAGGATGAAATTGTTCGGCCTTATAATGTCACTGTCTGCAGACAACATACCCCAACAAGCAATGATGTACAGACAAAAAGGAAACAGAAGACGACGCAACACATGCAAACGATTGTCAGAGGGAATAGCACAGCCCAGATAAATCTCAATGAAGTCTGTAAACGGGCACTCTTCCGCTGTTTACACTTCACCTCGACACCGCAAGGTACATGAGGAACAAGATGAGATGATGAGAACCATTGTCAAGCAACACATGTTAATTGTATTTACAGGTTAAGTTAAATGAATTAAGTATCCTTTATCGAACAATGTGACCACCGTGATTCTTTACTTCTTTCTTAGCAGGCCATTATGAGAACATTTCACCAGAGATGGTACCAAATGAAGAATACGAAGAAGCAGCCGGCATACCATATGAAAGTATCATATTGAACACTGATGGTATGGAAGACCTCTCCCAAGCTGAGTATGTAGAGATAGATGACGTCCAGCATGAAACGCCAGTCAAGGGGATTGATAGAAAGAAGCCAACTTCTCATGTTCACAGCTCAGAGGCGGATTATGCAAACACCATTACTCATTTGTAACCCTTCATACAAGAGCTCAGACTGGATATAATGTAATTTATGTGGCTAAATATAACTGGTAATATAATTATAATGTTATTCGTCAAAACACTATTGGTAATAGTATTATCATATTTGTTATTCGTCAACCGTTGCTGTGAAGTTGGAACTGCGACTAAATAACTAACTAACTAACACTATTGTCATATTATTGGTTGAAACATTATTGGTAACAGTATTTTAGAGCTGAAGTCTCAAGGCGACTTATAACAGATAAAGTCCACCACACATCAACATACGGATTACCAAAAGTGATTTGTAAAAATGTGGCCATTTTTTACTACTGCCACGGAGCCGACTTTGGGAAATGATCCTGATGAACCATTGGCTTGTACACACATGAATCTTGTAGACGAACGGACCAAGACAAACTGAGTTGCGGCAGCTGATATAATATTTATTCCCAAAGGATCCATCTATCCATCATGTGCCATGCCGGTAAGCGTGGGAGGTCATGATTCGCCATTTCACTCGATCACCAGGGTCGTGGATCAACTCCGTGTTTCTGTTTCGACCATGCCACGTGGTCAAGCCATCAGGGTATTTACTTCTCTGTCTTTTCCTTGTTCTCTTCCCCTCGATCTTACCAGTTGTCACCATGTTCTCCAATGTATTTCTTCTCATAGCATGCCCAACAATGTTGACTGTCTACGTCTAATTGTTCCAATTAGTTTGCAATTTGTATTTGTTTCTTGTAGAACTTGGTCATTGGATTTTCTGTCACTGCACAGAATTCTTTGTATTCTCTTCAGAAACGACATTTCCATAGCCATCAGCTTGTTTTCAGCTTGACTGCTCATTCCCACGCTTCACATCCATACAAAAGAACAGGCTTTATGTATCCCCTCAACACTCTTTTTCTCGTTTCAATTGACATCTTTTTATTGGTCAGAATGTTTTTCATCTTGCTAAAGGTTACTTTCACCATGGCGATTCTTGTTCTAATCTCTTCAAGGCATATCCCATCAGATGTAATGTCTGTTCCGAGATAATTGTACCGATTCACTTGTTTAAGAATATTCCAGTTTACTTGCGTATTACATTGTGGTATTTCATTCGTCCTAGCGATGATCATAATCGGTATCTTCTTACAATTCAATTCTAATGCTAGTTGTTCACTTTATGCAATAACCGCATCTACTAAATGTTGCAGATCCTGCTCACTGTCTGCAATCAATATTGTATCATCTGCATATCTAATGTTATTGATGTTTCGTCCCCTAACGATGATTCAGTCTTGCCATATCGTTATCAATAAAATGATTTACTGCATTATAATGATTGACTGGCATTAAACATATGTGACACTCTTTACATTTCAATTGGCATCAAACACATTTAACATACTCTAAGTTTGCCATAATAGAAAATGATCAGATTTTACATGTATGGTCAGATTATGTGAAAGCCCTTTATGATAATACAAGAGATGAACAGTATGATATTCGAAATAATAATGAAACGACCATCCATTTTGAAGATGGAGGTTCAAAATGCTCTTAAGCATATGAAAACTGACAAGACCCCCAGCTCAGGCAAACTCAAAACAGAATTCATTAATGTGCATGCCCTGGGTGGGCAGGGGGTAAGCGAATCATAAACATATTGAGGTAGCAATACAGACAAAGGCGGGAAAGCAGAAAAAAGGGTGTTAAGAAAGAACGCAAGAGACAAGAGAAGCTGTCGAAGTGCTATGATATGCGTGGCAGTCACAGAATATGAACCATACTACTAAACTTACATTACGATTACTTGAACAATAAACGTGGTGTATGTCACATAAACATGGAGAACGATGTAGACAGTTAATTGACAGTTAATTTATTAACATGGCAGTTAATTGTTCCAGAAGATGCATCTTTGCTGCAGCAATATACGAGAAAACAAACTTTATTTCTAATGTGTGTCCCGTTGAAAATAAAATTTATTCGTTTATTCGTTCGCAAAGCTGCAACTAGTGAAACAATTAACTGTCATCTGTTTGCTGACGTTATGGTATAGGGTATTAATACTGTTCAACCTCAACATTACCATGGCTAGTCAATGTAGAATTTCGTTGGAACATCCCTCATTGTTGTCGATTACATAGGCCGAACATTAACTATTTGTAAATTATCTATTTCTACATTGTTAATTATTAGGAGTAGAACAGAGCACTTATGGGTTCAACCGCGTGCCGTAATGTTGATCCATCGACTAAACTAAACAAACAGTTTTGATTGTAATTTCGTTTCGAGCGTTTTCGTTTTTTTTATTTTTGTGTGGACTTGGTGTATATTTTATTGTTTTCAGTCCTGAACTGTATGTTGTTATTCATTGTGTATCCTGAGAAACGTGATCAACTTGTCTAATCCGTTAGCACTAGATCAAAGGAGGACTGTATCATGTGAATAGCTCAGTTCGTGGACTGAATGGCCATCAATTATTCGCTGATAACCACAGTCTTTGGTCTCAGAATATCGACATTTAACGGTACGTCGTCTACGTAAACATTGAACAGGAACGAGGAGAGAATGTAGTCCCTTAGCACCTCTAACCAGTTTATTGTTTCACCGGCTACTCTGCTACCTGCTTGTTGTTAATGATATAATGCTTCAGTGAAGCAAACTTGGATACTCGGTATCTCTCTTGATGTTTCACAATATCTTATGCTGGACGCAGTCGAAAGCCTAATGCCTGTGAAACAAGAATATGTATGTACACTATACTCCCCGCATTTCTCGAATATCGTTCGCATGTTGAAGATATAACCGTCGGGCATCTGATTTGATTGAAACTTGCGCACAGTGAGTTTAGTACTTCTTATGACTTACATTCTAGTTTATTTTCAATTAACTTCATTATGATTCACAGGGGGATTTTGCTAGATGATGAATTGGTTCACAGTTTTACATTTCCTTGCTTTCATATTTTGATGTTCACGGAGAATATAATACATGCACAATGTAGCAATTACAACGGTCAATCTTATTTTATGCGTATATTATGATTAATGAAATAAAGGCAAATGTATTTAAAAATAAATTGTGTGCCTAATGCTTACCATTCTAAAATATAGTTCGTTGTTCGTTCGTTCTTTCATCAACGATATTGCCTGAACTGTACGTATAAGTTGAAACCCATGTGGGTTTCTTTGCTGTTAGCGTGAGTACCACAGAGCAGGGTACATCCTGGCAACTTAAAATGTTGCTAAAAGCTTGAGACATAGTTCAGAACAATGTGGATGTGGACAAGACAATCGCCACGATATTCGATAACATGGACATGTCACAAAATGTGAATATCTTGACTTTATGATCAGCAACAATGTGGAAAGTTCATAAGAACATAGACGCAGTCTGAACACAGCACTGCTGAGATTAAACAGTATTGAGAACCTATGACACAACATCGGCGAGCAGGTAAAAATACACTTGTAGGGGCCCTGCATCTGTCCCATGGCAGCATGTGGATGTCAGTCATAGAAATTTCGCAATCACGAAAGAAGAGAATTGGGTTTTTGAGATCAACTGTTACAGAAACGTTCTTAGAATATCATCATCATCACATGCCGGCTGGCTTAGGAGTTTCCACAGATCTCGGTCTTCGTTTTTCTGCTGATATTCCTCCATGCCATCGTCTCAATTCATCCAGCATAATATTCTCTTAGTCTGCTTCTGCCTCTCTTCTCCTAAATCTGTCCAGTTGTCACGATATTCTTTAATTCCACTCTTCTCATCACATGACCAAAGATGTCTCTTTCTTACTGTTGTAGATAATCATCTAGTTGCATTTGCCGCTTTCAGGCAGTCGTTGTTAGTTAATTTGGCAGTCCAATGAATTCGCAACATTCGTCTCAGTAACCACATCTCTGTTGCTTCCAATCTCTTCCTAATTTGTTCATTTACATGCCAACATTCACTGTCATACAGTAAAACAGGTTCTATATAGCACTTCTGCGCTCTCTTTCTTACATTTAATGATACCGACTTATTGCATAGGATACTCTTCATTTTCTAAAATGCAGCCCGATTCTGCTCGTAATACTGAAATTCTACAAAATCTGAACATCTAAGAAAACTGGCTTATAAACAGAATCACGTCCGGTAAACTGAAAATACTCTGGGCATATTGAACGCTACAGTGTCTTGGAGAGAACACTGATGAAAGGCCTTGTTCATTGATGAAGGCGCACGATTTGTCCAGCACGAAGGTATGCAATGTTTCCAGAAATATATATTCTTGTGTATGCAGTTGCCTGAAATAGGTTAATGAAACTAGAACATTATATACAACAAAAAGAAAGAGACAAACGCTTTGTTTTGGTCATGTAATGAGAAGGGAGACATTAGAGAACAACGTGACAACTGGAAAGATCGAGGGGAAGAGAGACAGAGGCAGACCAAGAGAAATGATGTTGCACGGATTGAGACGGTGGCATGGAGGAATATCATCAGCAAAGTTGATCCAGAACACCAAAGACCGAGATCTGTGGAGAGCTATGAACTCCTAAGCCAGATGGCAAGGCACTTAATGATGATGATGCAGTTGTAACACGGACAATATGTAGACAACTACATAAACATGTCCCGGTAATGTGGTTTCGGAGATGAAATGCAAAGAACACCCCGGACAGACCAAAAAACACACACACAGAAAACAATAATACCGTTCTTCAAAACCTTAAACTGACTGCAGAAATTAAACGTTGGAAATCAAGGGTTCCGAGGAGGAGAAACACATTTTTAAACTCACCGAGAACTGGCAAACTTGAAATGAATCACTAGCAAGTGAAAATAAAGAGATAACTACCTGAATAGCTTGACCACATGGCATAATTATAATCATAGCACAGATGTCTCACAGCGTGAAAGTTGCATGCTCAGGGCGCATTTCATCGAACGCAAACATGAACGTCAATTGAACGGAAACAATGAAATAATCAATTTCACGGCAGAAGTCAACTTGAGGCATGTAAACATTAAACAAGTGCATTCACAGAATAAGCTCAACTACAAATAAATACATTCATAGTTAGGACACAGTATAAACATCGTATTCTTAATACAAGGTAAAGTATGCGTAAATGCGTCTACAGTATAATAAACTGGAAGACTTGGTGACAAATGGCAATATTGAGGGGAAAAGGACTAGGGGAAGGCAGAGACGTTCATATGTTGATGGTTTGGCCACATGGTATAACACTGAGCTGATCTACGACTCTGATGATCGTGTGAGATGGTCTAACTCACGCTTATAGCTATGGACACATGATGATGATGATTCATAGAATCAGGCTGAGTTAAGAATCCGTGCTAGCGATCGCGACTGCAGTAGATTATTACAATATATCATGTTACAAAAATGTAATTCTAGATCTCGGGGATACACAAATGATCCCATCCAATCTTCCTCTTGTACCTTGCTGTGTCGAGGTGAAGTATAGACAGCGGGAGAGTGCCCGTTCATGGGTTTCCTATATCGTGATTCCCATGGTCTCTGTTACTCACTCTGTCCATCGTTTACACGGTGGACCTTTTCTTCTGGTTCCATTTGAGCTGTACATCATTGCTTTTTGAGGTATACTGTTAGCTGGTAATATGGTTGTATGGCCAAGTCATTTAGCTCGCTGTTTTCTGATAAAATCTAGCGCTGCTATAAACCCCACCTTAGTAATGATTTCTTCATTTCTGATTTTCTCTCTTCTTGATACATTGAGTAATTTTCTTAGGAATTTCATTATCTTTATTGTAATGTTTCTTTTCTCTTTTTCTGTCATTGTCCAGGTTTGGCATTGGCAGCATAGAGTTGGTAGGGAGATTGTGTTGTAGAGAGCTTTATTGTATCTATTGATACGTGTTAGTTCTTTAATATTGGTGCGGCGAGGGTATACAATAAAAACAAATACACACACATATCTGACAGAGGCCTCAGTGCTCCTTAAGTGGATAATTAATATACCGGAAAATAAATAAATTAAGGTAAGCATATAATGAACACTTACACAAGTATAAATAATATCATCATACAGAGCTTGCCGGATGGCATGGGCGATTGTGCCTCTCCGCAAAGTAATATCTCCACCCGCATGGATCAATTCGTGTGTTGACTCCCTTCCGTGCCATGATGCAAGACTCAAGAATCTGCTCACACTGTCTTCCTCTATCCGCCTTTCGGCAAGTCTTTCCGGTTGTCCCAACATTTTCAAGTTTTTGTCTTCTCATAGTGTGAAACAAGATGACTGCCTCTTTCCGATGTTTGTGGTAAGTTGTCTTTGCGACACAGCTTCCCTTCAAACGTCCAGATTGCAAATTTTGGCTGTCCAGTTAATTTTCACTCTTCTTCTATAAAACCACATCTTCAAGGCGTCGATGGGTTTTTTCGCCTGCTTACTAATTGTCCAGGATACTATAAGTGTGAATAAACCTCAACGCAACTGCCCGACGTTTTGGTAGCCACAACCTGTGTCAAAAACAAAACAAATGCAGGTATAAGAACATGCATATAACATTAAAACATGATAATTGTACATTACACACAATGGGAACATTTACGAAGTGGAATATCAAGACGAGTGTCTTTAATTTCCCTGTTGTAAATGCACCTATTAAACTATGTGGCTTAGGAACAATGAACGCTTTTCGCAATTCCCCTGTATACGGCGTCGGGGGTTTGAAATAAGCTAGAGGCTGTATGGAAGCAGACTGCTATGCGTTGATTTAGACGGTATGAAGTATTGGTAGGTCAGAAATGAAAAGCATACAACTGAACGTAAAAATTACCTAGTAATTCACAAACAGCCGATAAATGCTGAGGTTGATTGCAACGTAATGTTGAGCACAAGGGCCTAACTTTATAAACTATATATATATAATATATATATATATATATATATATATATATATATATATATATATATATATATATATATATATATAAGAGAATGTTTGTTTGTTTGTTTGTTTGTTTGTGTGTCCTTTATGCGTTCCCGAACGGTCCATCCGATTGAGATGACATTTTGTACATATGTTGTTCTCAGTCCCGCGGATCCAACTGAAATAATTAGTTATTTTAAAATCAACATTTTTTCCTCAAGCACTGTCAACATCTCGCATTGCATACAGGCACTCTCGCCACTTCATCCACAACTCAAAGAAACTTCATGCGTGGATGGACATCATATACTTTATTTCAGGCGAACCCGATATATATTTACACATTCAGATTCAGGCGGTAACTGCCTGCCTAAATATACAGTGGTCGCCTTTCCTCACAAAACCCATACATCAGCAAGTACAATCTCACTCTCGCGACCTATAACATGCGCCCTCGAAAACTACACATTGGCTCTCGGAAATCACACGTGTCATGTCTGGATGACTGTCGGGTCCCGTCTCCATAACTTCAGTCTACTCGCTGCCCTTGTCGTCCTAGATTCCGTGCGGTCAGCAAAACCTCGTGCTGTTCCACTCGGCACGTAGTACAGTCGTCTTGTTCGTGTCAACCTTGGGATGTATTACTGCTAAGTCTATTTACGGGTGTTGTCCCGTGAACTAGCGTCCCCCGCTCTATCCTCGGGGTTGGTCCCGCTGATGTCCTAGATATGACATGTCCGTGTCCTTATCTAAGTCCTGTTTTATACCTGTTCTAAGATATCCCTTACAGTTTGTCTCTACTCTATCTACGCCCTTATAGAGGTCCTTATCTACGTCCTATATGTCCTTACCACTCTTCTGTCACCTGTCCTATCTATGTCCTATCTAACACTTTAACATACTCCCGTGGCTCCCCCGTATTGCGTCACCAAATTCAAACTAGTAGGTGTGACGCAATGTCGTCGAAGCATATAAAAAATTAGTTGGAGCTAATTTGTCAAGGTGTTTGTAGGAGTTCACTACTGATGTCCTTCGGTACTACTCTTGACTTATATAAGTCTGCTACGCAGTCGATGTATTTACCCACTGGTTTACTATCAGTGTCTCACACATGTACTGTTGATAAGAGTCACTACTCTTCCACATTACACTCTTGGAAGCTGTATCGAACCAAGGCCAATTTGTTTTTAAAACACTGCCTCTCTAAATATCGAAATATCCCGAACATATTGTTCCTGTTATGGAAACAATTCATAAATATAAAATTCATGGCTCCCGTGCAATGTACTTCAACATTTCTTACAAGTTGTGTGTTTGCTGATGTTCACCTATCTGACTTCCGCTTGCGTATAAACTCTCCACTGTGTCATCAACATTTCTATAAGTCTATTGTGTGCCCGGTGCATGTGTATTCTCCTTTAGAAAATCCTGCTGTATGCACTTTATCTGTTTGTATTTCTGTTTGTATGCGTGTTAATTTATACTTAATGCATGCTTAAATTAGAAACATAAGTGTATGTTAATAATTCATGTGATTAAAGCTTTCAAGTGTCGCAGGTAGGTTTCTGCAAGTCACAAATGAATGCCTATGCTTGATTTGTGAGATGCATCGCCGAACTGAGACGCTGGAAAACATCACCATAGCTGTAATGCAATAGTGGCTGAAACACATATAAAATTACACGCTCTCACGTGTTACACAGAAGACGAAGACAATTAATAAAAAAACTCAATTGTGCGAAAAAAAATGCACCACTGAACATACACAATAGATTTAATACTTTCACTCTTCCTTCCACTTATCTTTTGTTCATTGGTTTAAACAATGTAAGTTTAAAAATATTTTTCTCAATAAAAATAGGCTATTGAAATAAATAAAAAGATTTGAACAATCATTGAGCCGTATCGTAGTACTTTTTACTAGTACTTTTGTATTACAGTAAAGTATTTACAACGTTGTTGGATTGCGTAAGGCAATGCTAAGCGAACGAACTATTCTAAATAGATGGTTTACTATACTTTGGTCTAATGTGTGTTACTAACTAAGGAAAGGTAATTTCACTAACTAAACAAGATGTAGGAGAAATGTGATGGCTCCCTTAAAGTAATATGTTGTAAATGAGCCTAATAAATTCTAACTACATTTAATTGAAAATCAATCTAAATTATAAACTAAATTAAATTATCCTTACTAACAACAATTATTAAGTTTCGAGACAGTAGTCTCCTAAGAGACCTGTATGTTCTAATTAAATAGTATAGAGGTGTTCATAGCTTAACTATAGTCTATCTTTAAGTAATTGAGTTTAACTATCACTAAAACTAATGTAATTTCGATTATTGTCACATTTCTATGCGTATATTCTAACATAAAGAAAATTTATTTAATGGTGCAATTTATTTAAAAATCATGTTATGCATCATAATTACATACATGTTATGCATTATAAATAAATACATGTTATATAAATGCACTATCTAAGCTAAGTTAGTCGTAGCTCCAGGTGAAGGTGATGATGTCGCGTCTTCGCTCGGTGCTAAATCATTACCACAGTTTATACACATGGTTACTTTATATCGTAGATTTGCCGTTGACGATGTAACGTCGCCCTTCTGTCTTAATTTTATTAACACAATTCTATATGCAATGGATAGTATCTTATATCTACAGATGCCGGTGACGATGTAACGTCGTTCGTCGGTTTTAACATTACTATCACAGTTCTATATACAATGGATAGTCTATACTTTCTGCAGATGCCGGTGACGATAAAACGTCGTCCTTCTGTCTTAACATTACTACCACAATTATATACACAATGGCTAATCTGCCGCAACTGCAGACGCTGGTGACGATGTAACGTCGTCCTTCTTCTGCTGCATATCAAAGGCTGAGGGTCTCGTCAGCAAGTCTGCAAGTCTGCTAACGTATTGTTGCTTCCCTTTATGTGTCTTACAGAAAATGAGTAGTATCACAGAAGGACGACGTTACATCGTCACCAGCATCTGCAGAAATTATAGACTATCCATTGTATATAGAACTGCGTTAATAAGATTAAGACAGAAGGGCGACGTTACATCGTATCCGGCATCAACATCTACGATATCAAGTAACCATGTGTATAAACTGTGGTAATGATTTAGCACCGAGCGAAGACGCGACATCATCACCTTCACCTGGAGCTACGACTAACTTAGCTTAGATAGTGCATTTATATAACATGCATTTATTTATAATATGAATAAAATTTGGTGGAACTGCGGTAAAGCTGTGAAAGTGTAAAAAAATATAAAATGACACAAAGTAGTGCAGCTTTACATAACAGAGGTAAGACACATACAGAACGTTGCGGCGATTAGCCTTCATCAGCAAACAAACACATTCACAAACACAACATACAGTCAAGGAGATCTCCTGTGACTACATCAGAAGGTGACGACAGGACGAGCAGAACAAAAGCATGAAAAAACGGAAGCAATTAAGATAAAATGAGAATTGAAAAAAAATTTTAGTTGAAAAGAATGTTAGTTGAAGAAAAACTTTAATTGAAAACAATGTTAATAGAGAAAACGTTCATACTCACCTCACCGTTCGGATCCATAATTGACCAAGAAAATCTCCGATGTATTCTTATACCCGGTGCTGGGTGTTACGGTTCCTCGTAAAGCCTCGTATTTGTAGACCGACCGACCCCGCATCCATCAGGGGCGTGTTGTAGGCTCTTTTCCAATCTCTCTCTCTCTCTCTCTTTTCCATCTTACTTCTCTGTGCTTACATATTCCAACTATATTGCTGGTGGTCTGATTTTAACACACCAACTGGGTGGTTTGATCCTCAAATACGTCGTATAACAATCAACCTTACTGCATCTATTTCATAGGGCACAGTATGAGTGAAGCCTCGTATTTGTAGACCAACCCACTCCGCATACCTCATGTGGTATGTCACAGGCAGTTTTCCAACCTCTCTTATTTTATTGTATAGTTAATTTTTTTACTCTCTCTCTCTCTCTCTCTCTCTCTCTCTCTCTCTCTCTCTCTCTCTCTCTCTCTCTCTCTCTCTCGCTCTCTCGCCTAATAATCTTGCTTCTCTGTGCCTACCCACACCATGTGTATTACCAGTAGTTGGGTCTTATGCAGCCCCTATAAAACAAGCACTGGGCGATTTTGAATTTTTAAATACGGTGTATAACAACCAACCTTACTGGCTCTAATTCATAGGGAACAGTATGAGTGAAGCCTCGTATGTGTAGACCGACCCATCCGCATTCCTCATGCGGTATGTCGCAGGCAGCTTTCCTCTCTCTCTCTCTCTCTCTCTCTCTCTCTCTCTCTCTCTCTCTCTCTCTCTCTCTCTCTCTCACTCTCTCTCACCCCTTACATCTTGCTTCTCTGTGCCTACCTACTTCACGTGTATTACCAGTGGTTGGATCTTATACAGCCCCAATAACTCAAGCACTGGGCGAGTAGATCCTTAAATATGTTGTATAACAATTCAACCACACTGACTATTTCATAGGGTACAGTATGAGTGAAACGTCGTACGTGTAGACCGACGTACTCCGCATACCTCAGGTGGTATATCACAGGCACTTTTCCTCTCTCTCTCTGGCTCTCTCTCTCTCTCTCTCTCTCTCTCTCTCTCTCTCTCTCTCTCTCTCTCTCTCTCTCTCTCTCTCTCTTCTTACATATACCTTGCACATGCCCACATACACTAGCATTTTGTCTGTTGAGATGTGTCTATGTATGTATGCGCGTTCACGCATATCAGTCCACCCAGACTTTAAGACTCGCCCCTATAATAACACAATGGGGTTTTGGTTAGTACCACCTTCTATCTTGCGCGCCTCATACCCCGCCCCCTTCCTTCCATGTGCTCACTGAACCGTAACACCCAGCACCGGGTATCAGAATACATCGGAGATTTTCTTAGTCACTTATAGATCCGAACGGTGAGGTGAGTATGAACGTTTTCTCTATTAACATTTTTTTCAATTAAACATTTTCTTCAACTAACATTCTTTTCAACTAACATTTTTTTTCAATTCTCATTTTCTCTTCATTGCTTCCATTTTTCCATGCTTTGTTCTTCTCGTCCTGTCGTCACCTTCTGATGTAGTCACAGGAGATCTCCTTGACTGTATGTTGTGTTTTTGAATGTGTTTGTTTGCTGATGAAGGCTAATCGCCGTAACTTTCTGTATGTGTCTTAACTCTGTTATGTAAAGCTGCACTACTTTGTGTCATTTTATATTGTTTATATTATTTATAATGCATAACATGTATGTAATTATGATGCATAACATGATTTTTAATTAAGTTGCACGATTAAATAAATTTTCTTTATGTTTAGAATATACGTTGAGAAATGTGAAAATAATCGAAATTACATTAGTTTTAGTGATAGTTAAACTCAGTTAGTTAAACTGAAAGATAGACTATAGTTAAGCTATGAACACCTCTATACTATTATAATTAGAACATACAGGTCTCTTAGGAGACTACTGTCTCCAAACTTAATAATAGTTGTTAGTTAGGATAATTTAATTTATTTTATAATTTAGATTGATTTTCAATTAAATTTAGTTAGAATTTATTACGCACATTTACAACATATTCTTTTAAGGGAGCCAACACATTTCTCCTAGGCTACATCTTGTTTAGTTAGTGAAATTACATTTCCTTAGTTAGTAACACACATTAGACCAAAGTATAGTAAACCATCTATTTAGAATAGTTTGTTCGCTTAGCATTGCCTTAAGCAATCCAACAACGTTGTAAATACTTTACTGTAATATAAAAGTACTAGTAAAAAGTATTACGATACGGGCCAATGATTGTTCAAACGAGCCCATGTTTATTAAGAAAAATATTTTTAAACTTACATTGTTTAAACCAATGAACAAAAGATGAGTGGAAGGAAGAGTGAAAGTATTAAATATATTATGTATGTTCAGTGGTGCATTTTTTTCCACACAATTGATTGTTTTATGAACTGTCTTCGTCTTCGGTGTAACACATGTGAGCGTGTAATTTTATATGTGTTGCAGCCACTATTGCATTACAGCTATGGTGATGTTTTCCGGCGTCTCAGTTCGGCGACGCATCTCACAAATCAAGCATAGGCATTCATCTGTGACTTGCACAAACTTACCTGCGACACTTGAAAGCTTTAATCACATGAATTATTAACATACACTTATGTTTCTAATTTAAGCATGCATAAAGTATAAATTAACACGCATACAAACATAAATACAAACAGAGAAAGTGCATACAGCAGGATTTTCTAAGGGAGATTCCACATGTACAGGGGGACACAATAGGACTTATAGTAATGTTGATGACACAGTGGAGAGTTTATCCGCAAGCGGAAGTCAGATAGGTGACCATCAGCAAACACACAAGAGATGTTGAAGTACATTATACGGGAGCCATGAATTTTATATTCATGAATTGTTTCCGTAACAGGAACTATGTTCGGGATATCGGTTTTCGATATTTAGAGAGGCAGTGTTTTAAAAACAAATTGGCCTTGGTTCGATACAGCTTCCAAGAGTGTAATGTGGAAGAGTGGCGACTCTTATCAACAGTACAGGTGTGGGACACTGATCATAAACCAGTGGGTAAATACATTGACTGCATAGCAGACATATATAAGTCAAGAGTGGTACCTAAGGACATGAGTACTGAACTCTTACAAATACCTTGACAAATTAGCTCCAACTAATTTTTTATATGCGTCGACGACATTGCGTTACACCTACTAGTTTGAATTTGGTGACGCAAGCGGGGGAGCCACGGGAGTATGTCAAAGTGTTATATAGGACATAGATAGGACAGGAGACAGAAGAGTGGTAAGTACAGATAGGACGTAGATAAGGACCTCTATAAGGGAGTAGATAATAAAAGACAAAGGCATTTCAAGCTTCAGAAGCAGACGAAGAAATGTACCGCCAGCTTGCTCCAAGGGACTTCACATTCTGATTAAACCAGAAATTAGTTATGAACAGTTATATCTACTTATAATTTTTCTTTGTGTGTGTGTCCTTTATTCGTTCCAGAACGGTCCATTCGATTGTCTTGACATTTTGTACGGATGTTGTTCTCACTCCCGCGAATCCAACTGAAATAGTTAGTTAGTTTAAAATCAATTTTTTTTTATTTTTACACGAAAGAAAAGCTTCAAACACAGACGAGCAACGGGAACGGGAACGGGAGCATCAGAAACAGACAAACAGCGGGAAATGAAATGGGGCATTAGAAACAGACGAGCAACGGTAAGGGGAACGGGAGCAGGGGCCGAACGCGTACTCTGTGCGCTTAGAGATATGTATTTGAATGTATAATGATGGCTTTTATGAATTAAATGAGACCGGCGTCCCCGCCAGGGTGCCTGCGGACGCCTGGGCTGGGGTTCCGTCAACTAGTGTATGCGCGTGTGTGTGTGTGTGTGTTTGTATGTATGTGTGTGTTGCTGTGTGTGTGTTGTGTGTATATATAAATATATATATATATTCTATATATATATATATATATAGATATATATATATATATATATATATATATATATATATATATATCATATATATGCATATTTGTTCAGGAAGGTCATTAGTAGTTCTATTCAATATTATGCCACCTTCTTGCCTCCTGTACCACTCTATATGATTTATTAAACCAAATAGTAATTTCCTATGACATTAATTTGAATTTTCAGCAGCAGTGTAAACACCAGACTTTTGGTTAACAAGCTCGCAACTACATTAATTGTTCTAACATGCAGTTTGTCCTAATCGTTGCAATCCAGTATATGACAGTATTCAACCGTAAGTAGCAAACTCTGTTAATTACTTCTGGATTGTTTTTGTGGCGATTTACGATTCTGATATATTTCGTTTATCACATTACGTTATCGTGACACGAGTATCTATGCATACTATCGTCTTCTTTAAGTTCACTATCATCATCCATCATTATCATCATCATATCATAATCATTATCATAAATATCAACCATCTTTATCATCAGCATTAAGATCATCATCATCATCATCATCATCATCATCATAATCATCATCCATCATTATCAGCCTTATCTACCATTATCATCATCGTTATCATCATCATTATAATCATCATTGCCATCATTATCTTCATCACAATCATCACCACTCCCCATTATCAAGAAACAAGACGCATGTAGAACGCCGTTCTTAGTACAAACCGCAGCAGAGACTCTCCATCACCAGCTAGTAAATGCATCATGTACTTAAATACCTTAATAATATTTTCCTCACTTTCGTAAGTGAGGAGCCCAGAAATTTAACCCGTGTCTGGCCGTGCTAAGGGCTATCAACTTCCCTAGCCCGCCTGTTTAAATGCCTTGAGTGTTCTTAATGTAGTGTGGCTGTTGTTGTATTGTTCGGCCGAGTCTCGCCTTCCAGGACCCAGGCCTTCATTGCTAAACATTGTGAGAGTTGATGTGGTGGTCAACGCTAGAGAGACATGACAATCCATCATCCAGTTAATTTTCAGGTTCAGTCATGCACCATGTCAGAATTATGTTTCTCTCTCTCTCTCTCTCTCTCTCTCTCTCTCTCTCTCTCTCTCTATCTCTTCTCTCTCTCTCTCTCTCTCTCTCTCTCTCTTTCTGTCTCTCACTCTCTCTCACTCTAATCTATTTCTCTCTTTTTATCTTTGTCTCTTTCTCTATCTCTCTCTTTCTCTTTCGCGCTCTCTCTTTCGCGCTCTCTATCTCACTGCCTGTCCCCCCCCCCCCCTTTTCTCCATCTCTCTCTTTCTCTCGCCCTCTCTCTCTCGCCCTCTCTCTCTCTCTCCTTCTCTCTCGCTCTCTCTATCGCAGGAAGACACACATAATTGATTCATGTTAAACTGTCCATACATGTCGTAATGTTTCTCATGAAACAAACCATGCCCAAGACCAAACAACTCGGTGCATATCTCTGCGACAGGCTGGTAGTCATATGATGATCCATTGTAACATAAGAAAGTGACCTGAGACAGGTTACACAAGTGCCGCGGGAAAAGTGAACAGCCACAACAAAGTGTGTGTGTGTGCCTCAAGTGTCCTGAGTGATTAGCACGCTTGCCTGAACAGTTAAGAGAACCTCGTTCAATATACAGGAGAGGCAGGGACATGTTATTCCATCACACGGCCTTGGTGTCAAAAAATGTTTTGCATATCCTTTACAGGACATCGCTGTCAACATCAGCATCTTTCAGCTGATTGTTGATTTCTTTAGCAAGATTACGCTAAGTAGTTTGCCATTGCTTTCTGAGCGACTGGCTCACATACCCCGTAAGTTACAGACGCGGTTAGAAACGCTACCGATTCTCGCCGTCGTCACGTTACTCATGAGAGTATACGGGATTACGGAGAAAGTCGCCAAATCCTAGGACAGGGAGCCGGCCCTTGGTGTCAACCAGTCTCATAAACATGTGTACAGATAGTATTCATACTTGTATAGTAATTGCTTGTGACAGAAAGTTCTGAGGCAGGGAACTAGATAGTGCACCTCATATGAAAGATGCTGATAGTGACAGCAATCTCCTGTAAAGGATATGCAAACACATTTTTTTATATCACATTGCAGATCCAAAAGAAGAAACTGCTTTGGGGCAATGTATTATTGATTATATATTCAAGTATGTCACTTGGACGTCATAATGTTTTTTATTTTATTTTTTTTTAAAACGTACAGTCAGGCCGTTATCAGGAGCCAGGAGAAATACTCACACATACAATTATCTTAGTGTATTCTCTGTGCAATCAAGAGCGCGTTTTCCGATTCTTTAGTTAATAAAACCAGCTAAAATTTAACGCCAAACTGTCAATTGTCCACAGCTATCAGCGGCCAGAGGTTTGTCCTGGATATATCCAAATACATAACACCTTGCAGCAAGCATTTAAGGAGTGATAAAGATGCATTCTTGCTCTCTGCCAGACTAGGTGACAATTTGATGCACTTGATGTCCGTGGGGTGGCAAAATGTTGTAACTTTTCAAGTGCCAACAAGAACGCCAGCTGTGTTTCAGGATGTAAGTACGCGTTGTAAATAGAATGGCAGTGTATGTGTCCTCGCTACATCATACATTTCATTATGTAACTACGTGCTGTAAATAAAATGCATGTATATGTGGTCTGGCTACATTACACATTCTATGATTTACGTACTTTGTACGATTAATTGCCTGGCACGTGTCACTGAATCTCTTCAGATATATACAGCAGAAATCATGCAAAATAAAGTAATTAGATACATCCATCAAACTGTAATATACAACACACATAGTCACGCAGTAATTTGAATTGTCTACCCGTTCCATCCTAACGAGACGCCAGGCCATCAACCGTGCAATCTATTGTTTGTGTCTTCGTTATTTAATTCATTACAGGAGAATATTGTTTTAAATTTATGTGTTATAAATTTTATTTCACTCTATATTCCATCTGTACATCACTTATTGTATGATTTATGGTTTTATAGTCAATACAGTGAGGCGTTGGTGATCATGTCTGTCCACAGTAGTCTGTCTCCTCTGCTTCCATTCAATTCTGGTACCGAAGTTCCTTCATGCCATGCAGACAAACTGTCCAGCATCTTCTGTTTTGGCATACATTGTATTTCACTCTTTGTTTCATCGTTACATCACAGATTCATTATGTAAGTATGTGTCATAAATAGTATTTCACTATGTATTTCATCGCTCATCATCACGTGCCATGCCGATAAGCGTGAACGGTCATGTTTCGCCACCTCACTCGATCACAAGAGTCGTGGATCAGTTCATGTAGATCATGTCACGTAGCCAAGCCATCCAGGTATTTATTTCTCTGCCTTACCCTTGTTCTCTTCCCCTCGATTTTGTCAGTTGTCATAAAGTTCTCCAATTTATTTCTTCGCATAACGTAACCCAAAAAATGTGGACTGTCTGCAGTATAATTTCTAATTACCATTTTCATTTGTTTCTTGTAGGACTTGGCAATTGGGTTTTCTGTCTGTTCATTGTATTCTTTGTATTTTCCTCAGAAACTGCATCTCCGCGGCCATCAGATGTTTATCAGCTTGTCTAAACATTGTTCCCGCTTCACACACAATAATAAAACACAAGTATATGTTCTATGTAGCACCTCAACACTGTTTTCTCGATGGAATTGACATCTTTTTATTTGTCTGTATGTTTTCCATCTTGCAAAGATGGCCATTGCGATTCTTGTTCTAATCTCTTCAAGACATCTCCCATCATATGTTATAACTGTTCCGAGATAATTGTACCGATTTATTTGCTTAAGAATATTCCGATTTACTTGTATATTACATTGCAGTATTTCCTTCTTCCTAGTGACGACCATAAACTGTGTCTTCTTACAATTTAATTCTAACCATAATTGTTCCCTGTGTGCAACAGCTACTAAACGTTGCAATCAATACTGTATTTCATCGCTACATCACATTTTCAGAATGTAAGTACATCATTATCATCAAGTGCCATGCCAACTGGCGTAGGTTCTCATATCTGTCCATATATCTCAGTCTTTGGTGTTATTGATCAATTGTACTGTTGATATTTCCCCATGCCACCATCTCAGTCATCCGGCATCATTTCTCTTGGTCGACCCTGCCTCTCTTCCCCTCGATCTTTCAGTCGTCAAGATCGAATGTTGTTTGCCTCTTTCTTATTGGTGTATATACTGTTCTAGTTTCTTTAGCCTCTTTCAGGCAATCGTCGTTAGTTACTCTGGCAGTCCAAGAAACTCGCAACATTCGTCTTTGGAGACTCATCTCTTTGTCTTCCAAGTTCTTCCTAATTTGTTCATTTACATTCCACGATTCACTGCCATACAGCAAAAGAATGTTCTTTATAGTACTTCGGCGCAGTTTTTCTTATACTCAATGATAGTGACTTATTAGCGTAAGATACTTTTCATTTTCTTAAATGCAGCTTTTGCTTGCGCTATCATGACTTAATCTCTATAAGCACACACACAATTATATTCCATGTTTTTTAACCAGTACATCACACTTCAAGCTGTATGCACGTATCATAAGCTGTAATTCACTACTTGTTTTACCGTCATATCACATATTATGTGATGCTATTATTTGTCACAGATGGTATTCCAGTAGTTATTTCATTGTTACATCACATTTTTGACAATGAAATGTTAACGTTAGCTGCATATTCTTTGCATGACGTCGATGGCAACTCCAGAATGTATTGACTGCTTATAATTTACTAGGCAAGTTTTTGTCTGGTAGTTTACCATTGCCTTCTTAAAGAACTGATGCTCATACCATTGATAAAAGTCAACACAATACGGTCTGCTTCCAATTCGCCTGCAACTGATTTCGGCTCGGAAATTGTGACAGCTAATCATGACACTGCACGTCTCAATATATTCGAAGCCAACTGGGCAGGGAAGACATGGGCAGGCTCTGGTGGTCAATGATGGTTTACAGCATTCAATACTGGATATGAGTGGGTGCGGTCAGGAGAGTAAAGATATGCAGGGAATGCGGATACACATCAGCAGATATAGCTAGATGCTGATACATGTATATGTAAGTGGGGAATCTTGCATAAGCAGAGAGAGAGAGAGAGAGAGAGAGAGAGAGAGAGAGAGAGAGAGAGAGAGAGAGAGAGAGAGAGAGAGAGAGAGAGAGAGAGCGAGTTGGGACTGGTTGAAAGGTTCAGTGGACACCCCAGGTATCAGGTATCTGATATGTGGTGACTTCAACGCCCGCGCCAAGAAATGGGACAGGTCGGGAGAGAACAGACAGGGTACTGCTCTTGCTGAGGCCTTGCTTGAGACGGATGTTGTCTGTCTAAATGACGGGACACCCACTAGGCTAGCAATGAGACCGGGGACACCTGACACGGCCATCGACCTGGCGCTTGTATCCCAAGAGGCGGCATCAGATATAAAATGGAGCGTCCTTGGAGACCATGGAAGTGACCACCTTCCCTGTTCTGTGTTGATACCTAAGCCCAGCACAGTTAGGACTATAAGAGCTCTCAGGGCATTCAGTTATGATCGCGACCACTCTTCGCTCTTGGAAAATTCTGGAGGCTGCACCCGCAGATGAAGAGACAGGCGATGCCTGGTACACATGGTACCGTTTATGATGATAACAACCGACCTATTACAACTGACAAGGACAAAGGGGAGGCTTTTCTTGCGCTATTTTTAAAACAGACGGATCAGCAAGATAGGGCTATTAGAGATAATAATAATAATAATAATAATAATAAGTCTTTATTTTCAAAGGGTTAAGAATTGGGCACGCAGGCCCGTCTGACATTCTGCCCTTCTTCTCTATTTCCTCTCATACATTCACCATCACTTATGAAGCAACTTTTGACAACAAAAGAACATTAAAACGCATGAAAAATAATCAATAACAAATGACTCACTGAGGCAGTGTTTAACATGGGCATTATAAATACCTAAGGAGGGTGTAACGTGCCATACATAAGGGAATGTTTTTTGGCTAGTTGTCGTTTGAGATAAGTTACCATTATTGTCTTTTTTGTGTTATTTGTTATGGGGGCATGTAGTCTGTACTATAGAGAAGCCTTGTAACGGGTCACTAGGAAGGAG
Organism: Cepaea nemoralis; assembly: GCA_014155875.1. Taxonomy (NCBI): domain Eukaryota; kingdom Metazoa; phylum Mollusca; class Gastropoda; order Stylommatophora; family Helicidae; genus Cepaea; species Cepaea nemoralis. The sequence continues at coordinate 11,227 of JACEFZ010022666.1, read as the reverse complement.
GACTGTTAGATTAAAGTTGAGGACATTAGACGAGTACTGAAACGGGCTAAAGACACAGCGCCAGGTCCGGATGGGGTGAGGTACTCCCATATGAGGAACATAGATGATGGGGACTTGGAGGAGATGGTTCTTTGTTTCAACCTAAGTATCAATACGGCGGAAATACCCCACGATTGGCTGCATAGCTACCTGGCCCCACTCCCAAAGCCAGGTAAGGATAACTCCAGACTTAATGGATTACCGAATGCATAACCCTACAAAACACGTATGGCAAAGTCCTCGAAAAGATAGTAGCACGCTGTCTCCAGCGACATTTGGAAAGTCGTAATCTACTTCCCCAATGACTCTCGAGTTACCAGCCTGGGAAGGACACCTGGGCCAATGCTGCAACTTTTGCATTTGATGTCTACGAGGACTTCCAGGATAAACAAGAGACAGTGGCGATAGCTCTTGGACCTGGAGGATGCGTATAACAGGGTCAGGTATGATCGGTTAATACACACACTGTTGGACATAAAAGTCTGCCCTTTCCTTGTTAGATGGGTTGCAGCAGTCCTTTATGAGAGTAAGGTTGCACTGCGCATGGGTTCCTGGGCTTTTGATCCTGTACTATTACACCTGGGTTGCCGCAGGGATATGCCTTGTCCCCAAGCTCTTTAATGTCCACACCAGCAAAATCGCAGCTGTTGAGACACCAGGTGTGGGTAGAATCTTGATATCTGCAGACGATGTGCTGGTGTACAGACAGGGCATTCCGGTGGCTACAGGAGACCACTGCAACACACGTTGTATTCATTACGGATTCAAAGAGTATGCTTAGTAAGGTGGAGAAAGGAATGTTTCGTGTGGAATGGCTCTCGTCGCTTCAGAGGTCACAGATTGTGAGAATTGTATGGATATTTTGCCCTGGCCATGCGGGGATACAGGGGAATGAACAGGCTGATAAGCTAGCAGGGAATGCACCTCTTGGTGGTAGTTTGCCTATGGACAAGGGGAGGGGGGGGGGGTGATCATGCGCTCGTGGGACCAGGTGGAGGAGGCGGAGAAACAGATTGAGAACCCATATGTGGAAAGAATGAGATTGCGTGGGATCGGCAGGGGTTCTGGAAGAATCTCAAAACTGAGAGGGAAGACCAGGAGAACATTTAATCAGATAGCGGTGGGAACGATTAGTAGTATTCGCTGGCTGTTGAACGAGAGGACGGAGCACATATGGGAATGTCCTGAGTGCAGCGATGTCGGTTCTTAACTCAACTCAACTCAACTCAATTCAACAACTCGAAGCCACAGCATAAGTTCTTTTTTTTGTTTAACTTGTTTGCCCTCGCTGGCTTTGAGGTCAAGTGTAGTGCACACACGCTACTCCCAGTAGCACCGGACTGAATGTTGTATGCGAATTACCTGTTCATCTTACCGGACTGAATGTTGTATGGGAATTACATGTTCATCTTACCGGACTGAATGTTGTATGCGAATTACCTGTTCATCTTACCAGTGTCTTGCGCCATCAGGCGAACCCGCTCCGACTTTAGAGGTACTTGTAACTTACGTCCCCATGTCAAGGGCAAGAAGTCAACATTTTAGTCCAACCGACCGGTGTCGGGGTTGCACCCCTTACCTCAGCATCAGCACACCGGATATTTAAGAACTAGAGGTCTTATCCATTCGGGCTTGCTGACCTCTCAGCATTGGTGTAATACTTGATATGCTACTTTACTACTTGTCATAATATGCGTGAACTGACGTAGTTCCATCGTTTCGCAGTACATTTCCTTGTAAACTTACTGTAATTTTATTATTTATCAATATTGGAGCACATACCAAACAGGACAAACTAATGAACCTAAGCGCATCCAAATCATAATCAGCCAAACTGCTGCGGTTGACTCAGACGTCCTGTCACAAGATACACAACCAACTTTTTGGCTTTAAAACAAACAGCACATTTTGCCTTAGGGATGTGAAGTGTTGTAGCTTCACATATTCTAGGCAACAGATACGAGTCTGAGTTGACAGTTACCTTCCTCTGACTTGCATTCATGACTCAGTGGTCCACGTTGTAACAAGACCCGGCTCGCTCATCCAAGTATAATTAGAAAATAACGTACGGACTGACGAATAACAATATAGTACTCACTGGTAACGAATAAGCAATATTCATATTATTATTATTATTATTATTATTATTATTATTATTATTATTATTATTATTATCATTATGTTCTACTGCTTTTGTCGCACAGAGGCAGCAGATGTAATTTTTTGTGTTTCGTCTGTCATTGTTGTTTGTGCTAAGGTGAAATGTGATTTCTTCAATGTTTCTGTTACTCAATCTAACCTTCTCTTCCTGGGTCATCCTCACGCCTTGTGTCCTGATGTTCTCTCGTAAAAAGCTCCAGCCGCTGATTCCATTCTAGCTAAATTTTCTAACACTTTAATTCTTTGGTGTTATGTCAATCAAAATTATTACATGTTATAAATTAAAGAGCATCCGATAATCTAAGAAGTGTGCTGCACATACATGCAATGTTAACTTTGATGTTGTTACAGATATGTCAGATTGTTATTGACCCAGCTAGATGTGGCGATGGCGTGATTTCTGGGTGTCACTGCCAGTCCATAGCTGCCACTAACAGAGACACAGTCATGTTTGTCAGTTTCCCAGCGAAAGAACTTCATGGTAACGGACTAGTCCGCGGTGTGTGGAGGCACCAAAATGGGACAAGCATATACAGTGATTTTACCAGCTCTGAGCATATTTTTGGTGAGAACCTCCTGCCGATTATTTGTAAATCTGATTGTAGTTATTCAGTGGATACGTTTGTTTCTGTGTGGCAATACCTGGATTGCGGGTTGTATGTTATTGTTACATAAATTTATCAGACGTAGAAGGATTGTAGTATTAGAGCGATGAAACATCAGAAATGAAGGAAACAAAGGAATAAAGATGGCCAATAAAATATAAATAACTGGTTAGTTGGTTGGTTGTGAATTCTCTGTAAAACTGTGAGTTAAGTTAATTGCACTTCCTTTACAGGAATTAGCAATCAACTCCAGCATGCATTTTTCTTTGGCTGTTTGTGATTCCTTGACAAGTTTACGTTCGGTAGTTTGTCATTGATTTTTGATAGACAAGCACTCATACCTTTGTACGGAAACCAAAGCAAGGCGGCCTGCTTGTAAATCGCCAGCAGCTGTGTTTAGAAAGCGATATACTGATATATCATTGCTTGTTGTGATATACTATCAGTTGGTGTTGTGATATACTATCAGTTGGTGTTGTGATATACTATCAGTTGGTGTTGTGATATACTATCAGTTGGTGTTGTGATATACTATCAGTTGGTGTTGTGATATACTATCAGTTGGTAGCTTGATTATTTGGTTAAAACTCTTCACCTGCTGTTTTCTAATAAAATCTAGCGCCTCTATTATCCCAACTTTAGTCTCATTTTGGATGTTCTCTCTTCTTGATGCATAGAGTATCCTTTCAGGAATCTCATTTCCATTGTTGTAAATTGTCCTTTTCTCTTTTCCTATCATTGTCCAGGTTTAGCCTTAGCAGCATAGAGTTAGTAAAATGATTTTGTTGTATAGTGTGTTTGTAGTATATTCTTGTATGCGTGTGTTCTTTAGTATTTGAGCCCTATGTCCAATGAGTTTTCTTTCCTTATTGCAATTATTCTCGTCAAGGGACGTTTGTTGTTTCATCGTGTCTGTTGAATCC
>JACEFZ010022666.1:0-2500 GCA_014155875.1 Cepaea nemoralis | reverse complement strand
CACAGAACTGGTGTCGTTAGCCGCTACACGCTGCGGGATTTGCTGAGGAGGGGATCCGAGCACTTGTGGACTGAATGGTTCGATGTGCAATGAGGATGATCTGGCGACTAACTAACTAAGCACTAGTACAGTTATGTGGCAAACCATTTGGTCTCAACATCAACAAGCAAGAATCGCTATGACAAAGGTAGCAAGATGGAAAACATACTTACTAATAAATTGATGCCAATTGTAAGGAGAAAAAGAGTTACAGTGCTTTACAAAACCTGCACTTTTGTATGGATATGGAATATGGACGATGAGCAGACAAGCTGAAAGAACATCTAATGGCAGTGGAATTGCGGTGTCTGAGGAATTTGAAAAGACTATCATGAACAGACAGACGTTATTAGCAAGTCATATAAAAGGTACAATAAAAAAAAACGTGTAAACTAATTAGAGAAATTAAACGTAGATAGTCAAATTGATTTGGACACATTATGTGAATAAATAAACTAGAGAACTTGGTGACAACTGGCACGATTCAGGGAAAAAGAACAAGGGGACTGCAGAGAAGTAAATAAATATCTGAATGGCTGGACCAATTGACATAGTCAGGACAAGAATAGAGAGCTGATCCACGGCTCTGGTGATCGTGCAAGATGGTCAAATATGACAGACGAAGCTTACCTGCATGGCACATAATGAATGAATTGCAAGTATTTCATTATCTAATAATATTGAATTATTTAATAGTATTGAATGTTCTAATAGTATTGAGCTATCTAATAGTAATGTATGACATCATATTATTGAATTGTCTAATAGTATTCGATCCTTCAAGAAACAAATGAAGATCGTAAACTGATTAGAGATATTAGACGCAGACAGTCACAATTTTTTGAGCATGTTGTGAGAAGAAATGAATTGGAGAAGTTGGTGACAACTGGTAAGATCGAAGGGAACAGACCAAGAGGAAGACCTAGAAGCAAATACCTGGATGGCTTGGCCTCGTGGCATGGTCGAGACATAAACACAGAGCTGATCCACGACTCTGGTGATCGAGTGAGATGGCAGAACATGACCGCCCACGCTTACCGGCATAGCACATGATGATGATGATGATGATGATGATGATGATGATGATGATGATGATGATATACTATTTCATATAGTATTCATTTATATTATATTATCAAATTGAAATTCGCGGAAGCCTGGACATTGAACTGGCAGCTAGACAGTCAAATAGAGGCCCTGGAGATGTGGATATACAGAGAATATGTCGTATTTCATGGAAACAAAATCAATCAAATGCAGAGGTTTTAGACGAACTGGAAATGAAGAGAGAGTTAGTGGAAGAAATAAAGAGGAGGCAAGTGAGATATTTCGGCCATGTTATTGTTAAAAGACATGATACTCTTATAAAAACCATACTGGAGGGCAAGGTTGAGGGCAAGAGGTAGACAACGATACAAGTGGGAAGATAACATCAAGAGATGGACAAATAGCAGTCTGACAGAAAGTACAGTCAGGGCAAGAGGCAGACAATGTTGGAGATCCATTGCAGCCAACCTTCTTTGTGGCGACGGCACCTGATTGAATGATTAAAAATTTAAAAAAAAAATAAAAAACAAAGTCGAACCCCAGTCTCCCGCGTGACAGACGAAGATACTAACCACTACACTACCGAGAACACAAGGATATTTCTACAAACATTAATAATGTAGTCAAAAGGAAGTAGACATCACGTGATCAGCCGAACAATCACATGACCAGCCACAAAAGTTTGAGTATAGCGGCTCGTACTATTCAAAGAACTTTGTATATAGTCACTCCGTTATACAATATTAGTGAATGATCTAATTGTATTGCAGCACCTAGCATTATTTTATTAGCCAGCGGCTTGGTATTCTCCAAGTTTCTGAGTCTAATAGGCCTGCAGTGGGACACAGAGGTGTTTCCATGGCACCAGGGCCGGGTTATATACTGGCAAAGACCTATTGACGCGTCCTCGTCGAGCGTCCTGGGCAACAGGTACCTTCGGGGTCCTGGCTAAAGTCAGTAGGATCGCCGATTCCTCCGAAGTCGGGGAGTGTCTGCCTGCACGGCGAGGAACCACCATTCTGCACACCAATAAGCCAGGCATGGGACAACGGATACTCACGCAAACCTCAGGTCCTGTATGACATCACACTGATGTTGGACAACAGGATGCTTCCATCCGATATACAGGACTTCGCGTTGGAGCTCAAGCCAACGAACACAAGCAAGCAGGCCTGCAGTGTATATTAGTGTTTTAGTATGTAACGATAATGGAACCACAATATGAGTCGCATTGGAAGACAACGATCGAAGAAACTGGATGGAGTTTCCAAGGAGGTCAATCCTGACAAGAAGCAGATTCGTTTGTATGCCAGTCCACACTGGTGTAAGAGGAAGAGAACAAGCAGATAGGCTTGCCATCCGGGCTACTGTGAGAAGCTGATTGACACTGAACCGGGTATATACAGTGAGTGGA
>JACEFZ010022665.1:25000-66897 GCA_014155875.1 Cepaea nemoralis | reverse complement strand
AAAAAAAAAAAACCCCCTCTAAACATAAAAAATCTAAGAGTACTCACGATATGTTAATCGAGTTAAGGGGTCAAATAGCAAATGGAAAGGGCACAGTTCTTAAACATCGGGTGCGCTGATGCGGGAAAAAGGGGTTTTTGTGGCAAAGGGGAAAAAAGGGGAAAAGATCCCCACATTGCAAATACCCCTGTATGTAAAAACCAAATGGCTCTATAAGACTCCCTAGCTTTGGAAGACCCAAGGAAAGGTTTTCCAACAGAGGCTGTTTTCCTCCAACGCCGTTTTAAAAGAGGGAAGCTCCTCTGGCCACTACGGAATACTTGTAGCTTTCCGGCCACAATTGGCTCCACTAATATGGTGTCACTTGATGATAATTATTAACATGAACAAACATAACAAAGCTCAAACACAACATAACGAGAAAATAAATAACTCTCAATTCTAACATACAACAGTATAATTTTATATTAACAGGAAAGGGTTCCTGTATGTATGTTCGAGTGGCATTCCACAATAGTACAAAACCCTAATAAAAAGCCAATAACATCTCAAATAACAGACATATTAATATTATATGTTTTTTTCCCTTAAATTAACGGGTCAGGTGCTTGTGCACCGATGAAAGTGAACCAACATCATCTAAAACTAAGCAAAAATGATTGTCCATATCTAAAGTATCTCGATAAATGTATATTTTCTAAAGCACACGGGTGTGACATTTTATTTCAGCGCGGGAAAACTAGATGTAAAATATAGAATGAACATCTCTTCAAGAGGTCACAATTTTAAAACAGGGCCACTCCTATTTTTCTAACTATAACATCACGTGGTGAACACCTGCTGTTGTGACACAGGCAAGATGGAGAGAAACCTCCTCCTCCCCCCCCCCCCCGCCCCCTGGGAATTGCCAATCGTGGAAGTGTAACTAACACCAGGGACACCAAAATCAACTTAAAATAGCATCTGCCTACATTGTCACTGAGAAGTAGGGATTGTGCAATGTCGGCGAAAAACAACATTACTTTCCCCATCTACCCAATACCGGCAACTTCATGACCCACCTCCACAGCTGAATGACGTCACTGTTCGCGATGAAACTGAGCACTGACATTGGAGCGGTAAAAGTGGCTCTTATTGACATGATTAATGTTAATGAATGAGCTAACGGACGTCGTTGTGGTTTTTTTTGTTTTGTTTTGATTTGTTTTTGTTTTAACTCATGATGGTTTTTGGTACGTGGGATACAATAATGATTAAACTTAGACTTAGTACCTCTGAATTTATAGTAGAGTTTCTTTATGCAGAGAGTAGTAATAGGGACAGAAGAAGTGATTATTTCTTCGACTTAGGGAGATAGTGACTGAACCTTATTCATGTTCTGTCCATACGCTATATGATAGATGAACATCACTTCCTTTAGCCATTCAGAGTTTCCATGTGTGGTTATTTTTAGTCAAAAACTACCTATTTGTTGTTAAAAAATATCGCCTGTGGTATTTTATGGATGACGTTTCTTTTATAATTTCTTTGTTTCTATATTCAGAGGAGACTATGGTTCTTTGCATGTGTATTCATGTATGGAGAATTAATAATGAGTTATTCATAAGTGTATACAGGTGATGTGAGCTTACCTGCACATTTATACGGGAAAGAGAAGCGTTGCCAAGACGGTGAAATGACATCACCCTTACTTATGTCCACCAGATATTCTCGGCGCTAGAGCCTTGAAAGAAGGAGAATGATTCCTCTCCATGGGCAGGAGTGAGAGAGACATATCAAGTCAATATAAGGGGAGAATGACAATATCAGATGTTGGAGAGATGAGCCCAGTAGGGCTAATTCAGACTAGCCTGCCTTCAGGTAATCATTACTTCACCTTCCCGTTTTATGTTTTAGTCTCTTTCTCCCTTCTCTCTATCTCTTTCTCTCTCTCTCTCTCTCTCTCTCTCTCTCTCTCTCTCTCTCTCTCTCTCTCTCTCTCTCTCTCTCCTTTTCTTTGTTGTTGTTGTTGTTGTTTGGTGATTGTTTTCTTTTCCCCACTTTTTTATGAGTATGATTATATTGTTTGGCACATATTTTATGAAGGGAAAGATGGTCTATGGCTGGCTGAAAATGGGGTATTTTTAATAAATGATGGAAAATGGCAACATGAGGATCAAAGTCCTCAGGGCATGAGGAGGGAGTGCCTTTCCATTGTGGGAAGAGTGATTCTCCCTTGGTCATCATTGGCCCATCCTCTGTTGGACCAAGAACCCCAGCATGGTAAACGTCGCTAGACCCTTGATTACTACTTCATGGTTTCCAAGTGCCAACACCTGCAGGCTTATGAACATTCGCACCCAATGTGTTGTTGGGAATGAAAATTTGCACTTCTGTGTGTTAGGGATGGACATTCATACTGCTATATTGTAATGAACACCCGCAACCCTGTGGTTTAGGAATTAACACCCCCCCCCCCCCCCCCCCCCCGTGGTTAGGAATGTACTTTCACTTTGTTTATTTTAACCATGGACTTTCACTTCCTTTACGTTACAACATGGACTGTCACCTGTGCGATCTAGAAAACCCTTAGCATCTCAGTGGAGCTAAAAATGTGTTAGTTAATTCCTTCGTTGGGGAAATACTTGAACCTTTAACATATTAGATATAAGTTGTCTGTCTTTCATGGAAATGTTATTGTACTGATTTTTTTTATTGTCTTTGTGTAATGATTTACTATGCAACTCAAACATACATACATGAACCCTTCTCCATATTATCCAAATATAATGATTTAGGTTGTACTCAAGAGATGTTTATTTACTTATTACTTGGTCTATAAGTTGTTGTTATGTGTATTCTCAATGATACTACTTTTCAAGGGACCACCTTACTCTGGAGCTGATTGTGGTCGGATACCCACAAGGACACTCGGCGTACAAAAAGTGATTGATCTCCTGTTGCACGTTCAGTGAATGTCCGGTGCTATAATGGTCATTTGTTAGGAAACATCACTTTATACCTAGTCTATACCCTTAGCAAGTTTTATCGAACCAGCTCAAGTTTCTTAAACAGTGGCAGTTAGAATTAGGGCCTTCATCCCCTGTTCTTTTCGTTAATATACCACAGCGGGAAAGGTCTATGTTTCAAAGCACAAGGGGAATTGGTCCATGTTTTAATGCACACGGGAGCAAGTCCATGTTTTTAAATCACACGGGAGAAAGTCCCTGTTTTTTAACTACGATGTCCCAAACAAATGAATACTTTGGTCGGAACACTGTGTGTGGTGAATTAATGAAAACGGGCTGTCAGTTATTACAGACTTGTCTGCTTTTACCAGGTTAGAAATTTGTCTGCCATCGGATGGGCCAATGGTGATTAAGGGAATTTCACTCTCCCCTCAAAGGAAAGGCAATCCCCTACTCTAGTATTGAGGACCTCGACCCTCCTGATGACATTCTTCATAAATCATGAACATACCCCAGTTTTAGCCAAATGAGGACCACCATTCTCTGCAGAAAACATGTGTCAAACAATTTAGTCATACCCACAGACTAAAGAGAAAACAGTAATACATAAGTAAAGCGAGAAAGCGAGAGTGAAAAAGAGAGAATGAAAGAAAATAAAGAGAGAGAGACAGAGAGAGAGAGAGAGAGAGAGAGAGAGAGAGAAAGAGAGAGAGAGAGAGAGAGAGAGAGAGAGAGAGAGAGAGAGAGAGAGAGAGAGAGAGAGAGAGAGAGTAAAGTGATCATGACACACGGGAAGGTTTAGATAGACCTGGCCCTATTGGGCCTCATCACTTCAACATCTGATGAAGTTCTTCACTCATGATATATCTCTCTCACTCCTGCCTTGTGGAGGTGAATCATCCTCATGTCCTTCAGGCTTTGCCGCCTAGAATATCGGGTGTCCATCATCAAGGATGATGTCATTACGCCGTATTGGCTGTGTCCCTCTATACTTCCATATAAATGTTTAGATAACCTCAGATCATTTTCATGAGGTGATAACACATCATATTTATACCTTTACAAATGAACTAATTTTTAATTATTTAGACATGAATATACATACAAAGAAACATAGTCTCCTCTGAACATAGAAACTTATAGATTATAAGAGACTGCTCAGAAAGGTATCATCTATAAAGACCAGACGTGATATTCTATAACAACATTATGGTAGTTCTTATCTAAACATAACCACACCTGGAAACTCTGAATGATTAGAGGAAGTGAAGTTCATCTCTCATATATCGTATGAACAGGACAAGAACATGTTTCAGTCACTATCTCCCTAAGACGAAGAAACAATCACCTATTTTCTTCCTATGATTACTCTATATCTTCATAAAGAAACTCTACTATAAATTCAAATTTAGTAGTTCTAAGTTTATTCATTATGGTTTCCAACTTACCAAAAACCATCATGAATTAAAACACAAAAACACCACACCTTCTGGACTGAACTACACGTCCGTACCAGACGAATCATTTTTAACACTGCCATTTTGGATTGTCTGATTGTATTTGATTGTTTTTGTGTCCATGAAATATGACATATTCTATTGTATACCCATATCTCCAGGGTTTCTATTCAACTTTCTAACGATATAAAACTGTAGGTAATATTGTAAAGTGGTAACACACACAATCACGCCAAATATACCAACGGCAAACAGAAACATAATGATATAAATAATGTCATCGTTAACGCTTGGAAATATTACCTCGTAAATACTTATGTCTCAGCTATTAAGAGCTAATTTACAAAATTGTTAACTCATTCTTGCCATATAAAACTCGGGTGCGTATTATTTATACAGCGAGTACTAATAATAGCTTTTTTCGTCATGATGCGTTTGTGCGGTTCTCGTCAGAATTTCACAGTGAACTTGGCTGAAACCGAATGCATTTGTTCTTTGTGTGTGTGTGTGTGTGTGTGTGTGTGTGTGTGTGTGTGTGTGTATGTGTGCGTGCGTGCGTGTGTGTGTGTGTGTGTGTGTGTGTGTGTGTGTGATCTATTTTTATAAGGAATGTTTCATAATATAAAAATCTAGACACAGTATGGTGCGTATTACACAAGTTTCCGTGTAGTAGAACATGTCAGCTAAATCATCCATGCGCCATGCATCCATGTACGCGAATTATGCATTTGAGCAAGGAATACAAACTTTTCTTCTGTGTAGAACGGCTCGAACGTCTGGATAGGCAACTGTTGAAAATGTAACCTCCACGTATTGATTTGTAACACTGACACCTCCGTATGTTGGAATGCTGGGCCATCCTGTAATGACAGTGCGAGTAGAACAGATATATTACTTAACACGAAAGTGGAACATTATATACGCATATGAAATGGAAACAAACGATGCTCTAGTCATGTAATGAGAACAAAGGCAATGAACAACATAATACAGACTGGAAATATCACTAGTTGAAATTTTAAAAGCACACCAGCAGAAATGGTGCTAGAATGGCTGAAATGATGGCATAGAGCAATATCACCAACATAATTTATCCACGTCACCAAGGACCTAGGCTTGGTCCTAGGACCTAGGAGCCCCATGAAATATCAGCTAGCAGGCAACATGTTGATGAAGTTGCAAGCCAACTTCCATAACTGCAGAATGCGCTTTTTCAAACCCGGGAGAAGAAAGTTAGAAGCTGAAAAGCTATATTGATTATATATTATGTGGAAACAAAAATTAAACTTCAAAACAATATTTTCAGTTTGTGAATTTGAATAACGAAGACAGAAACAGGCTTTGCAGGCTAACAAACAGACACGAAGAGGATTGCAGTCTTTTTCGCCTGGCATATTTCGCTGCATATCGTCAGGAACATAACGCAGAAATCACTCAACATAAACGAATGTGTAATTAGATACATCCTTTAATCTGACATATACACCACACATATTCACAAAGTAATTTGAATTGTCTTTCACGGTATTTTTAAACTGATTTTCATGCCTTTCGGATTGCATACAATTGGCTTCTGTGAATTAATGGCGATTGCGTCTGCAATTCTTGCGACCAATGTGTGTGCTAATAAAGCCTAAACTTTGGTTCCCTTATAAACAGGAGGAAATAGCTTCTGGACGTTGGTAAGTGACAGTCGTTTGCAGAACCTCGCGAACATCAAGGCTTGCCGAATAGATCCTCTGTCCATTGCAATTTCTCCTGCATCGGACATCTTGATGCCCAGGGTGTCTGCAATGTCCCGAGTTTACCTTCGTGCTGGCTGACTTCTCAATTTTCTTCGGCAAACCAATCCTTCCCCCTCTGTTCCATCCAAGCCACTGGGAAGAATACTATGACGAGAGTATACCAGTTTCTGAGACATGATGCTGTTTATGATCACGCTTTCTTCCTTGTTCAAATCTCGAATAATATCATTACTTTATTTATGGGTAATCGTTCATAATATTCTAAAACATTTTCTGCAACAAGTAACTTGAAAACTTTTGATTTTCTTCTTAAGTGATTGCGAAAAAGACATAAACCTTGGTCGGCCATTGGTCTAGGGTCGAAGCTCCGTCAGGCGGACAATTAGAGCATTGATTTGAGGATCTGGCAACTTCTCTTGCATGTCTTGTTCCAGATGTATCGGTGTTACATTTAATCAGGAGTAAACTAGGCAAGCAGAAAGACGGACCATGCTGCATGGGCATCACATGGTTTCTACAGTTCAGCCCAGGCTTCGTGTTATGGAGAGGTATAACTCCAGCTCTGTCCACAGTCATGAGTTACAGTTATTTTGCATGTCTTGAAGCCCAATGTAACAAACTATCGTCTGTCCAGGCTGCCACGTACCAAGAGATATCGAAATAATCTGTGATTTTAAGAAAATGTTGCAAAAGGAAAGTTGCATATCCTTAAAATATGTACATTACTTTTTATTTGCCTTGGGCTAGGAATACTGTTTAATATCTGCAATGGTGGGTATGTATTAGAGCGCTTATTTTAAACTTCAAGTGTGCTGATGCTGAGATAATGGGTTTGAACCCCTATACGTGTCAGATGGACTAAAATATTGACTTATCGCCCTTATCTTGACGACGGAAATTACAAATACCTCGGAAGTAGAAGTGGGTTCGCCTGATGGCGAGGGACACTAGTAATAGGGAAATCTAATCCACACGCACAAATGAGTCCTGTGCATTGGAAGTAGCAGCACGTGTATGGACTATGCTTGAGTTCAAATCGAGCGAACGTAAGAAAGAAAAACATCTCTGCATCGCTATGGCTACTCTACGCCTGGCTTAAACAATCGCCACAGTTGTTGTTTGTGGTGCCCATATATTCAATGTTTGTATGTCATTTTCAATGTCTTCATTGTTGATTGTGATCTTTGCTTGGTATGCAGTTTTGTCCGTAGACATTGTTTTTGTTTTGTTTAAATTCGGAAAATAAATGGTTTTTAATGTGTCATTTGTCAGAGAATGAGACAGCGAGAACTGACGAGGGGATCTGGCCGACGCTCGACGCTCAGAGGAAAGGCGAGACGGACATATAATCAGATTGCTACTGGTACTTTTGGTGTTGGAACTCTTCGCTGGCTGCTGAAGATGGGGACAGAGCGCTTATGGGAATGCCCCGAATGCTGTGAAATCGATTCCGAAACAATCAATCAATCAATCAATCAATCTTGTCAGACAATATCAGCTCTTATGATCCTTTAGCACTATTTGTGAGGAGGACTGTGTCATCTGCATATCTAAGGTCTGAAAGTGCATTTCCACCAATGGCGAGTGAATTCAAATGATCTCCGGTCTAGTTGGGTTGATTATAGTGTCAAGCTATTCAATGTTTGCGACATTTTCAGTTTCTTCATGTTTGATAATGATGTTGTGTTCATGCGGTTGTGTCATCTAGGGTTCACTTTTGCTTGAGGAAAGAACCCTAGTTTTTGCCGTGTGGTCATATCACCTGTGCCAACTTAGCTACAAGTAAATGCCCTGATGACTAGTTGATTACGCTAGGCTTATGTTTGTGCCTTGTGATCACGATAAATCTCCTGCATCCGGTTGGATCTGAACCCAACACCACGGGACCAATAGTGAGTGCAATAGCCAATACAGCGAAGGAGTTACGGATGCGGTTCGCAATCCCGTATAAACGCGTTCGACACACAGTTGCGAGCGATTTGACAGCAAACCGCGTTGCGCTGGTTTTTAACCAAAAGGTAAGGGTGCCGGTAGTTCAGAAAGCAATGGAATACTACCGAACGTAAAACTTGCCAAGACATCAACAACAGCTGTTCGTGTTCACTGTAAACGTCCTGTAAAGGATATGCAACTATCTTTTTTAACCTACTATATAAGTTGCCGGTCTCCCTGGCCAAGGAGTTAACGACATTGTCCCGTATATCCACGTGGGGAAAACAGCAGCCGTGAGAATCGGCAGCGGTTCGTGCCGCTATGGTAACTTACGGGGAGAATGGGAGCCAGTCGTTCAGAAAACAATGGCAAAATTACTGAACGTAAAACTTTGCTTGTACATCAACAGCAGCTGAAAAATTGACTGCACGGTCCTGTAAGAGATATGCAATATATAAAGGAAAAAAACAATATAAGCCATAAAAAGCGATTTAGGAGGATTGGCCTGGGTCTGTCTACTTAATCCCGTAGAAAACTTTAGCTGCAAAAGTGAACCAATCATGACGTATTCTACACAGGGACTGGCATGAGTTGGTTGGGGGTCCATGTCCCACTGGGAAATGAATGTCAGCAACAACCTAAGAGGAATCACATCGTACTTTGTAACTCTGTTAGATGGTGTAGGAAACTAAAATGCATTCAATGCATTATCTGTTAAGAAACTGAATTATTCATTTTGGATTGATAAAAGCACTTACGATAGGGCTCCAGGGTGCATACAATATTCCCGTCATGAATTTGAATAACGAAGACACAAACAATAGATTGCACGATTTATTGCCTGGCATATTTCGCTGCATCTCGTCAGGTACATACTGCAGAAATCACACAACTTACGTGAATTAATTAGATAAATCCTTCAAACTCAAATATACACATGTTCGCACAGTAATGTCGATTGTCTACCACTGTAATTTTAAACTGACTAACATGTCTTTCTGCTTACACAAGGACGGCTTACGAAGGTTGATTAGTATAGCTTCAGCAAACTTTAACAATCGACTACTTTGTATGTTGAACAACACACGGAAGGCACTGTCTCTTTCAACCACGAGACCGCTCTCGAGCACATGTCTCCGACCGATGAAGCCAGACTTTTCCGGTGTGTCGGCCTGCCTAGACTACCATCTTCTGTGTGTAGTATCTTGTCCAACCAATTCGGAATATATTCCGAAACCCGGCAATGTAACTGTCGCTCAGTTCTGCTTATGTAGATGGCCTCGCATCTGCATGTAAATTGGTAAATACAATTTGATTTGGCGTACAAAGCTACAGGTTCTTTTACTGCTGGGACGAGGATCGGTGTGTTTCTGTACCTGATGACTAGAGCTGCAGCACAGAATGGTCGCTCGACTGCTGTGGTGAGCCGGTCCCGCAGACGTTGCATTACATCATCTCCTCGGAAGGTTAGCTGGATGAATACTTTGAGTTTAGGGACTGTAGTTACTTCTGATTTCGGTTTGGGCTGTTGGCAGTGGCGCTTTATAAATCCTGTGGAGTACCCATTCAGGTTTAAGGCATTCTTCAGAGTTTTACATTCCTCTGTCAGTGTGTCCTGGGTGCATATCTTCCTAGCACGGTCAAACAGGGTCCGTACTAAGCCCCGTTTGTACTGGACAGGTGCGAAGCTCTGAAAATTTAAGTATTGTCCAGTCCATGTTTCTTTGCGGTACACCGATCTTTGAATTGTGTCATCTGCTCTACGTCTCATTAGGATATCTAGAAACGGCAACGTTTCTTTGTGTTCGTGTTCCATAGATAAAGAGATGTTTATATGTATCTCGTTCATTGTGGCCTGGAACGGCGTTGCTTGTAGCTCGTCTGTGGTGATAATTAGTATATCGTTCACGTAACGACGGTAAAAGGCCAAGTTATTGATTTCTGAGGATCTCTTTTCTTCTAAGTGTGCCATGAAGATGTCCGCTAGAATAGGTCCAAGTGAGAAGGAGGAGGAGGGAGGAGGAGGGAGGGGGGGGGGGGGGGAGGGGGAGGAAGAGGAAGGAGGAGGAAGAGGGAGGAGGGGCAGGAGGATGAGGGAGGATTAGGGATGAGTAAAGAGGAGGAGGAGGAGGAGAGAGGAAGAGGAGGAGGGAAGAGGAAGGAGGAGGAGGGAGGAGGGAGGAGGACGGAGGAGGAGGAGGGAGAAGAATGGAGAGGGAGGAGGAGGAAGAGGGATAAGGAGGAGGGAGGATAGAGATGAAGGGAGGAGGAGGGAGGAGAGGGATTAGGAGGAGGAGGGATTAGGAGGAGGAGGGAGGAGGAGAGAGGAGGAGGAGGGAGGAGGACGGAGGAGGAGGAAGATGGAGAAGGAAGGGGGAGGAGGAGGTGGGAGGAGGAGGGAGGGGGAGGATTAGGAGGAGGGAGGAGGAGGGAGGAGGAGGGATGATGGAGGAGGAGGGAGAGGAGAGAGGAGAAGGGAGGAGGCGGAGGGAGGACGAGGGAGGACGAGGGAGGACGAGGGAGGAGTAGGAGGGAGGAGGAGGAGGACGGAGGACGGAGGAGCTGGGAGAGGGAGGAGGAGGGGGAGGAGGAGGAGGAGGGAGGAGGAGGAGGGAGAAGGGTGGAGGAGGAGCAAGGAGAGGGAGGTGAAGGAAGAGGGAGGAGGAGGATGTAGAGGGAGGAGGAGGAGGTAGAGGGAGGAGGAGAAGGGAGGAGGAGGAGGGAGTAGGAGGAGGGAGGGGGAGGAAGAAAGAGGAGGATGAAGAGGGAGAAGGAGGAGGGGAAGGAGGAGGAGGTGTGAGGAGGAGGGAGGAGGAGGGAGGAGGAGGATGTAGAGGGAGGAGGAGGAGGAAGAGGGAGAAGGGAGGAGGCAAGGGAGAGGGAGGAGGAGAGAGGAGGAGAGAGGAGGAGGAGAGAGGAGGAGGAGAGAGGAGGAGGGAGGAGAGAGGAGGAGGGAGGGGGAGGAAGAGGGAGGAGGAGGAAGAGGGAGGAGGGAGGAGGGAGGAGGGAGAAGGAGGGATTAGGAGAGGAGGGATTAGGAGGAGGAGGGATTAGGAGGAGGAGTAGGGAGGAGGATAGGAGGAGGGAGGAGGGGTGGAGGAGGATGTAGAGGGAGGAGGAGAAGGTAGAGGGAGAAGGAGGAGGGACGAGGAAGGGGGAGGAGGAGGGAGGAGGAGGAGGGAGGAGGAGGAGGAAGAGGGAGAAGGGAGGAGGCAAGGGAGAGGGAGGAGGAGAGAGGAGGAGAGAGGAGGAGGAGAGAAGAGGAGAGAGAAGAGGAGGGAGGAGAGAGGAGGAGGGAGGGGGAGGAAGAGGGAGGAGGAGGAAGAGGGAGGAGGGAGGAGGGAGGAGGGAGAAGGAGGGATTAGGAGAGGAGGGATTAGTAGGAGGAGGGATTAGGAGGAGGAGTAGGGAGGAGGATAGGAGGAGGGAGGAGGGGGTGGAGGAGGATGTAGAGGGAGGAGGAGAAGGTAGAGGGAGAAGGAGGAGGGACGAGGAAGGGGAGGAGGAGGGAGGAGGAGGAGGGAGGAGAGGCAGTAGGAGGAGGGAGGAGGAGGTGGGAGGAGGAGGGAGAAGGAGGGAGAAGGGTGGAGGAGGAGCAGGGAGAGCGAGGAGGAGGGAGGAGGAGGAGAGAGGAGGAGGAGGAGGATTTAGGTGGAGGAGTATATCGCTTATGCCTGTAGATAACTATAGCGAAAAGGTCCACCTATTTGAGAAATATACAATAATTTTACATATATAGCAAAATATTAGAAGTTATGTCCTCTCGCTATATATACATTATAATGTAAATTGAAATATTAAATAATATTAAGTAAATAACCGTTTTTACACTAACAAAATATGACAGTTAGCAGCACGGGAATGAGAGGAAGACGTTTAGAAAATTTCATCTCAATCGGATGGACCGTACGCGAACGCATAAAGGACATACATACAAACAGTCTCTTTTATATATATATAGACTAGCTGACTCGGCCCGGCTTAGCCCAGACCCTGGTGGGGAGCATCTCATTTAATTCATATAAGTAGTCATATAAGTTATCGTTCCCGTTACCGACTGTCTGTCTGTCTGTCTGTCTGTCTGTCTGTCTGTCTGTCTGTCTGTCTGTCTGTCTGTCTGTCTGTCTGACCCGGCCCGGCATCGCCCAGCTCCTTGTGTGGAGCATCTCATTTAATTCATATAAGTAGTCATATAAGCTCCCGTTCCCGTTCCCGAATTTCTATCTGTCTGTCTGTCTGTCTATCTGTCTGTCTGTCTGTCTGGCCCGGCCCGGCTTCGCCCAGCCACTGATGGTGAGCATCTCATTTAATTCATATAAGTAGACATATAAGTTCCCGTTCCCGACTGTCTGTATGTCTGTCTGTCTGTCTGTCTGTCTGTCTGTCTGTCTGTCTGTCTGTCTGTCTGTCCCTCCCTCTCTGTCTGTCTGTCTGTCTGCCTGTCTGTCTGTCTAATCATTTATTGGTTGCAGTTAGAACAACCTTAGATAAACGAAGACCAACTTACAAAAAGCATTAGAAAGAGCACTTGAAAGATCTTTACAACTTCCCCAACAATTAACTTTGGTAAATGGAGCGGCGGCAGTAGCAGCAGCAGAAGAATAAAAAGAAGGAGTAGGAGCTGGGGGGAATAAGAGGAAGGTGGAGGGAGGAGGAGGGAGGAGGAGGAGGGAGGAAGAGATATGCGGAGAGAGGAGGAGGAGGGAGTAGGAGGGAGGAGGAGGAGTAGGGAGGAATAGGAGGGAGGCGGAGGGATTAGGAGGAGGAGAGAGGAGGAGGAAGGAGGATGAGGAGGGAGGAGGAGGGAGGAGGAGGTAGGAGGAGGGAGGAGGAAGGAGGGAGGAGGAGGAGAGGAGGAGGAGGGAGGAGAGTAGGGAGGAAGGGAGGAGGAAGAGGAGGAGGGAGGAGGGAGGGAGGGGGAAGGAGGAGGAGAGAAGTAGGAAGAGGAGGGAGTGAGAAGAACGCAGGAGGAGGGGGGAGGAGGAGGGGAGCGCGGAGGGGAGGGAAGAGGGAGATGGAGGTAGGAGGAGGGAAGGAGGAGGCGAGAGGAAGGAGGAGAGGAGGCAGATGGAAAAGGAGGAGGGAGCAGGAGGGGAGAGGAAGAGGAGAAGGAGAGAAAGAAGGAGGGGGGCGCGAGGGGAGGAGAAGGGAGATGAGGACAGAGGAGGAGGAAGAGGGAGGAGGAGGGATGTGGAGGGAGGAGCGGAGAGGAGGATGTAGAGGCAGGAGGAGGAGGAGGGAGCAGGGAGGAGAGGGAGGAGAAGAGGGCGGAGGGGAGGAGAAGGAGGAAGGAGGGGAGGATAAGGGATGGGAGGAGGACGATTAGGATGGAGGGAGGAGGAGGAGGGAGAAGGAGGAGAGAGGAGGAGAAGGGAGGAGGAAGGAAGAGGAGTGATTAGGAGGAGGAGGAGGGTGAGGAAAAGGAAGAGGGAGGAGGAGGAGGAAGGAGGAGGAGGAAGGAGGAGGAAGAGGTAGGAGGAGGGAGGAGGAGAAAGAGATAGGAGGAGGATGGAGGAGGGAGAGGGAGGAGGGGAGGGAAAGAGGAAGAGTGTAGGAGGAGGAGGGGAGAGGAGGAGGAGGAGGATTAAAACGCACATGTCTTATATAACTGCAGCGAAAAGGTGGGTCTGTCTATCTATCTGACCCGGCGTGGCTTCGCCCAGCTCCTGGCGAGTAGCTTCTCATTAAATTCATACAACAAAAAAAAGTAACTTAAAAGAATGTCCTTCCACACACCATCCATTATTTTTTAATGAAAACTGTTTTTAATCACCTACATGACTGTAGATAACTTCTTAAGCATAAAAAGATGAGTTACAATGTTATGCATTGTGCATTATTTTTATGAAAACTTTGAAAATGCCTTAAATTTTATATCATTATTTATTATATCTCATATGCCTGTATATAACTATAGACAAAGAGTTTATAAATCTTGGAAAACGATGCAACAATATGACTATAAGGTATATAGCAATGTTATTAAAAGTTATGCCCCTTGAAATAACTTTTCTAGAGTTAAGTCCCCTTGTTATATAGAAACTATATTGAAAAAAATGAAATATTAAATAATATTAAGTATGTAGCCTATTTTACACTAAAATAAATATGACAGTTGGCAGCGCGGGAATGAGAGGAAGACGTGTAGATAATGTCATCTCAATCGGATGGACCGTTCGAGAACGCATAAAGGACATACATACATACATACATACATACATACACACATACATACATACATACAGTCTTTTTTATATATAAGAGGATAAGAAATACTACACTTGGGACAAGTGATCTACACAGACTTTGCGTGAGAAAGTGCTTGTCCTATTGTTGCATTTAAGAATGTCATTAGCACATACTTAAACTGTAACCACAATCATATATCACCCATATGCCATTTCCCCAAATGAAGGCTGACAATAATAAGTCTCGCAACATCCTGTTTACAGCGTCTTATCCATGCATTCATATGCATGCTTCGAAATTTTACACCGACATGTAGCGGTGTCTTCCTCTTGTGCACGTAACCCCAGCTTTCATTCTTGTAATCCCATAAACAACGAACAACGTCTCTCCATGTAACTCAATTAAGATAATTTATTTCACTAGTAATTATGTTGCATGCTCTTGTCTATTATCATGTCCCATGTGATGTGACTACTTAACACGCACTTGCCTCTGAACAAAGACATGAGGAATTTAAAATTGCGATTTCAAAAGATATATGTGTTGCCTTGTTGGCGTCGTTTGAGAGTTTGTTGTAATCTCACTTGATAGTGTCTACCTATTGCTGTCTTTGTCTTCCTTCTCACTCTGTATACAGATCATGTTTATGTGTATTGTTTTATTGGTAGTTGATCGGGTTTGATTCACATATGATTCTCAAAATACTTAATGTTTACACCCTTAACCTGAGACTGAGGCATAGTATTATTTCCGTCATATTTCTAATGTTTTCTTCAATTATACATTTAAAGCAAAAATAAATTCCTGCATGACTTCTCTCCCAGCCATGTCATTCCTCCCGATTGTCTAAAAAGCCATACCACGTTAGCTCCAATTGTAAAGTCACATTACTTGTACATTGTCCTTGATTCGCTACCATAACATAATACAGAGTGAGTAACACGTGCACACTATTAACGGTAACTTCCAGCTGAGCTATAAAGACTGAGTTGTTAAAAACAACAGTAAAGTGCATGTCCTTTACAAGACGTCACAATTTTACGTTCAGTAGTTTGCCATTGGTTTCTGAAATTTACCGAATTTATCTGAAATTTTTTTTTCTGAACGACCGACGCCTCATACCATCAAATTCAATGCAAAGAGTCTACTAACAAATCGCCAGCAGCTGATTTCAAACTCTTGACCTGTACGGGGGAATTGTGCCACAACCCCGGCTTTTATATTGAGTAGCTGCTTAATATTGCTGACTGGTTTTTTTACAATTCATATTCTCTCACCCCCCCCCCCCCCCCCACACACACACACACACACACACATACCCGTATAATAGAGTTATAATATTATACAGAACAAGTATACTTCAACTTTTGAACTGAATTACTATAGTAAAGTTCTTAGAATCCCGTAGACTAAGAAGAAGAATACTACCGATATTCTTATACATCTCAACATTGAAGAAATCTGGTTCATAAACAGCTTCATGTCTGGGAGACTGAAATACTTTAGCTATATTAAACATCATAGTAGTGTGGGAAGAGCAGTGATGACAGGCTTGGTTTCTGGAAGAGGAGTGTGAGTCGAAACATTGAGCTCTGATTTATTATCGTAACCCGAAATTTACTATCATATGTGGAGGTCAGCAAGGCTGAATGGGTAAGAGCGCTTGCTCTTAAATTTCTAGTGTGCTGATAAGGAAATAGCGGGTTCAACTCCAACAGCGCTCAGTTAGCTTAAAATTTTGACTTCTCATCCTCGACTGGGCTTGGTAAATTACAAGTACTTTAGACATCAGAATGGGTTCACATCATAGCGAGGGACACTGGTTGTCACAAAGCGCTACTGTATGGTGGTAGCAGCTGTCTCTGTGCTCTGGCTCGTTGCACTATTCATTGTTGAGTTGTACATTAAGTCTGTGACTGCTTACACACGAAGATAACGAGACAACCATAAAACACTCAAAAGAACTTGAATAAGCTCCGGTGCAGTGATGATCAATGATATATTCACCATTGGCAGGACATGAATGAAGTACTCTTATGTTGATGATGCTTATGCCTTCAGGCCCTCACACCCGTCTAACATTCCTTCATCATTCCCACAACATGCACTGTCTACCTGGCTAAAGTCTGGACTGTCTAGGTTAATCTAACATTACCTGGTGCAAGCTGCGTTCACACTAGCCCACTCCCGTGTCTGAGGCTACGACCGATTCATTAAGACCTTGTCAGCCTCCGTCAGTTATTCAAACCTCTGGGCGATCCGACGATGCCCGAAGTGATAGATTTCTTCACCTGTTAATTCCATCTTCATCTGATGCCTGATCGTGTAATCTGTTGAGATCTAACGTGCAGTGTCCTCATGCGAGTGTGTGCGTTGAAGGTAAAAGGTTCCTAATCTGCCTGCTACATGTGAGTCGTGTCGTGGCTGTCAAACAACTGACTCACGACAACCGTTTGGTTGTCAATATACGCACTTGTGACGTCTCATTTGTTCCGTCCAAGTGCTCTATAGTGCTCATTTTATTAACTTCTTCTAATTCCCTGTTCTGGTGTACTTGCTCGCTATGCTAATCCTTTCTGGCTGTCACTCGAGCCATGACAGCTATGGCCCCTCCATAACAAAATGTTCCTAAAATTTTCCTATTCTTACTCTATTTCGACATGTATGCCAATGATGGATGCGACGTAAATTACTGTAAGTCGTGATCGACTACGAATCTGTCATCTCTGGAACACAGTATGTCACCTTAAGACAAAATAGATCGTGTGGACTTCAAACATTGAATTAAAACCCACAAGTCCCAATCACCGCCACCTCATACATTCCAAAGAAATGATCATCGAGATGTTCTCGCGTTATCATGATTGACTACTTGCAACAAAAAGCAAGGTTCAAACACCGCCGGTCACTATAATTAAAGTGCCGTTTTCGCGTATCAATGCTGACCCCTTGACAAAATTACCTCAGATCTCTGTAACCCTGAGTATCCTTGGTTAAACAAAATGCAATTCTATGTTGTAAACCCAACGAACTTCTGAGTCAAAACAAAACAACTGATTTCCATCAATTCCAGAGACGTATCATGTCAACTTTACTCTGAGTTAACATATCTTTCCATCATCCATCTGTCGATGTTGGCAATTTAATCTTACTACTATATCTCATATCTGTGCTTAGTCCTCATAACTGTAATGTTGACTTTCTATCTGTGTCTGATTCTAAGTATGTGTATTTGTATATACTCTTTTTCATTCACCCTTCTCTACATTCATCCATCATGAAATAACACATCTAATTTCTATTTATTGATGACAACATAAACTACTTACACACACAAAAACAAATAAGTATGCACTTATCATTAACTGCGAAATAATAAATATCAACAATTATAATAATTGATAAAATTATAACGATAACATTAAAATCAATATCAATTCACTTATAAACTAATACTATTACTAGCTTAACTATAAACAACCATGTACTATGTCTTTTCCTACTTAATGATCAAAGAATTCTCATACATCTACAATATGTCAGTAAATTCTCTCTATTATGTCATTTCCTAATCACTATGTATTTTCATCAACAATGCATATATTGTTTTTATTTTAAGAATATTACACCATATAATTAAAGAATACATCCGTGTGTTCCACCGCAAAAACGAATCCCACCATGGTTTAACCATCACTCTGGCATCTGCCCATTCCATAGTAAGAATAAAACTCTGATCATCATTAAGCGTAACTGTTCCTCAGTCTATCTGCAATATTAATAACAATAAGTGACTTATTCATATTTAAACAGCTGTTTCTATACATGTGGTGTTTCAGAAGTAAGCAACAGTCATCATTCAGTAATATTATATTTATACATTCTAATATTCTCATTTAACTTATCTACTCATAATACAAAAATTAAAAAAATTTTTTTTATTCATACAATGCCGGTCTCTCTGGCTGTGGGGTTACAACACTTTCGCTCTGTAATCCCGTTTATCACGCAGAGTCTCGTAGCGGAGAGAGAGCTGAGGCGGTTCGACCCCCGCTCGTGACTTGCGGGATACTGAGCCGGCCGCTCAGAAAGCAATGGCAAACTACTGAGCATAATCTTGCCAAGAGATCAGCATACAGCTGAAAGATGCTAGTGTTGACAGCTAAGTCCTGTACAAGGATATGCTAAAAAAAAAAAAATAATTCATACAATATGTTTATAATCGACTGAGTAAATCTGCCAAATTATTGTCACTTCCTGATATATGAGCAACAGTGAAATCAAAATCCTGCAACAATAAAGACCTATCTATGTATATGCGCATTTTTCGGCGATCCATCCTTAAAGATTTTTAATGGCATGCTGTCTGAAATAACCAGAAACTTTTTACCTAAAAGATATTTTTCAAATTTCTTAATTGCCTCCACCACAGAAAGTGACTCAAGTTCAGTAATTGCATACCGCCGTTGAGTTTGATTTAATTTCCAACTGGAATATAAAACTGGATGTAACAATCCATTATACTCCTGAAGTAAAATCGCAGATATAGTATGTGAGCTGGCATCTGTCTGTACCACAAATTCCTTTGACATGTCAGGAATTCTGAGAATTGGTGGAGAACTAAACATTGATTTTATTTCTTGAAGAATTTTCTCATGTTCTTCCGACCATTGAATCTTATTTGGCTGCTCTTTTTTAAGAAATTCTGACAATTTAGCGGTCATTCCAGCAAAATTCCTTATAAATTTCTGATAGTAATTAATAAGACCAAGCAATGTTCTAACCTCTTTTTTAGTTTTGGGCGAACTAATGTTAAGAATTTTAGTAACAATGTTCGGATCAGTGTACAGAAAACCTTTTGAAATTCTATGTCCCACAAATTGTATTTCCTGAAATGCAATTTCAGTTTTACTCGGCTTCACCGTAAGACCAAACATTCGAATGCGACAAAAGATCTGTCTAAGAATGTACGCATGATGTACTGTCTCAGTAGTATGGACACCGATGTCGTCCATGTAGGATGCTATGTTTGTAATGTCCCTAAGTAGTAAACGCATCATTCTTGTGAATGATGAAGGAGAGTTCTGAAGACCAAAAGGAAGGTATAAGGAATTCATATAACCTAAAGGCGTTCGCAAAGGCTGGTAATGTGTACAGAATCCTCCGCCATCGGTATCTGCCAATAACCTTTTGTCAGATCTAATTTAGAAAACCATGTAGACTTCGCCATGCCCGCTATCAATTCATCAATCTGCGGCATAGGTTCTGGATCAAGGTAAGTCAACTTGTTCTCTTTCCTATAATCTACACAGATACGAAGATTCCCGTCCTTTTTCTTTATAATAACCAACGGCGAACAGTAATTCGAAACAGATTTCCTAATAATGCCCGCCTTTTCCAATTCTTTAATTTCGTTAATTACCCTTTCCTGATAGTGCAATGGAATTGGGTACGGTTTAGTTCTAACTGGAATTTGTGAATTTAACTGAATGTGATGTTTAATTACAGAAGTTCTACCTGGTGAATCTGAGAATATGTCTGCAAATTCTTCCAACAATTTTTTGAACATTTCAAAATCAGTTTGCGATAGCTGATCGTTTATAACCACTGATTTCCAACTACTTTTATTTTCCACAATTGGTGTAGGTATTACTTGTGGAATAGCATCCTCAGCTTGTTCATTTATCACTGAACATAAAGCAGCATTTCTAATATGTAAATCTGTTTCATCATCAGAGGTATCAGGCTGCCTCGAGTGATACGGATTTAACATGTTAATGTGGTAAATTCTAGGTTTATCTCTAACCAAAATCTGATAATCCACGTCGGATATTTTTTAATGACTTTAAATGGTCCCTGCCATGAGGTTGCCAATGCCTCAACAGGACTTGGGAGTAATAATAAAACTTCATCCCCTTCATGTAACTCAACTGTTTTTGCCGACCTGTTTGCATACTGTCTATATTTTGTTCCTGCCGCACTTAATGCTTGCTTAGCAATTGAACACGAAGTTATTATTTTGTCACGGAGGTTAGTGACTTGTTCATATGCTTCCTTCGTAGGCTTGATCTTTAACCTCCCCTGTTAACAACTCATCTAAAATTTGCATTGGCCCTCGTGGATTCGCTCCATATACCAGTTCGAACGGCGAACAACCAGAACTTTCTTGTGGAACTTCTCGATAAGCAAATAATACCGCAGGTAATAGAACATCCCAATCACCCGGCCGTTGAGCAGTAATCTTGGCCAATGCACGTTTTAACGTACCATTCAGATTTTCTATAATCCCATTGGACATAGGATGAAAACTTGAGGAAAACATTTGTTTAATCCCTAACATGCTACTAATGGCTTTTGTAGCTCCGGCAATGAACTGCGCTCCCTTATCTGATAAGATATATAAAGGAAAACCAATTCTGGAGAAGATTAGAAGTAGAGCATCTATAATTACTGACGCTGTAATAGACTTTAATGCCACAGCTTCTGGCCAACGACTACATGTATCAATGGCCGTTAAAATATACCTATTACCTCTGTCTGTTATCGTATTTAATGGCCCGACAATATCAACCGCAATCTTTTCAAACGGGCGGGATGCCAAATCCGTCGGTTGCACGGGTGCCTTGGGGTGTCGTCCCTTTTGAGCCATAGTCTGGCACACCTTACATGTCTGAACGTATTTGCGAATGTCATTTGCAAACCCTGGCCAGTAAAAATTCGACAAAACTCTGGCCGATGTTCGTGCAACACCCATATGTCCTGCGAACGGAATGTCATGAGCTGTCTGTAAAATTTTCTGTCGAAACTGCAATGGCAGTACCGTCTGTTCTACCTGATGACCACCCTTATCGTATACTCGTTTTAGGATGTTGTTTCGCTTTATGAAATACCATTTACCTGATCTTGAGCATTTTGGTGAATTGTCTAATTTAGCATAGCAATTTTTACATGAATTATCATTTTCTTGTATCGAACCAAAATCTTCAGGTTTCTCCAACAGTTGCTTTATTGTTTGTATTGGACCCAATGTGTCGTTTTGATTTATCTGTTTCTCTTTAAGGGTTTGTAACCTTGTTACAGCGTTTGCCACAATATGTGTTGCTTCCCATCTAGTTATGTCCTCTGGTGAGGCCTCATGCACCTCTGGGATATTGCCCAACAATACATCTGCACAGGGGTCTGGAAGTACCGCAACTTTTATCCTTCCGGTAAAATACGGGCAGTTGATTTCCGCCCACGCAATCTTAAACTTTTCTTTTCTTCCTCCAAAAGTCCTTCAAATCACATGTTCTCCAGTATAGTCGGTTCTGTTAATTAACCTTTTATGTATCCCGACTATACTCGCTCCGGAATCACGGACTAAGCTACAGTTCTTTCCATTCACCGTGGCCTGCTGTACAACTAATGATCCATTGGTAATATGCACCGCATTTGTCTCCTGCACGGGAATCTGGTCACCACACGTCAAACTACCATCTTTATGAAAGACCTGGCAGGTATTACAAGTCGGGTCAATGGGAGAATACTCCACATCCACCGTATTTGCATGGTTAGTATCATCTGAGTCACTGTCACTACTAGATGTCAACATACCTATGTTTGCCTCTTTATACAAACGTCTTAACGGTCAGACAGCAAAAAAGTGCCCAAAAGATTTACATTTTAAGCATTGTGTCTGTCTTTGATAAGTGTTGAATCTGTCCCTGTTTTTAACTGCCAATTTCTTAATGTAAGTATCAAAATGTGGATTCTTATCGCACATTTGAAGAGAGCCGTGGGCAAAGCCACAAAATTTACATGTTGTCCATACTCCTTTTTTTCTTGTCTAGAGTAAGGCTGATACTTTGGTTGTTGTTGTTTTTCTCGTCTTTGATATTGTCCGCCAGACTGTTGCTGTGCTTTATATCCCTGCATCCTTGATTTATGAGGGAATCTCTCGCACGCATTCGTCTCCACTAACGGGGACGAACTATTATTAAATATGTGCTTATGGGCGTTGAAGAAAGATTCCCCTTTTTCATCCATCTCCTGAATACTCGAACATTTCTGCTCAACAAGAAAAGTAGCCGAAGAAGATGGAACTGCCGAAATAAGTTTGTCCCTAACAATTAAGTCACGTAGTTTCTTGTAATCATTAGTAACATTAGCTGAGCGAGCCCATTTGTCAAATGTCAACTGCGTTAGAGACGAGAAGTCAAGGAACGTCTGCCCTGATTTAGGAACAAGATTTTTAAATGATGAACGTAAGCCAAATTCATCCAAAGAAAAGTGAGACAATAATCTTTTCCGAATATACGAGTAGTCACTACGTAACTCCTCTGGAATTAGTTCTACAACCTGTAAAGGCTCACCACTCAAGTGTCTGTGTAACAACACAGCCCATTCGGACTCCACAACTCCATAGTGTTTCAAGATGAGCTCAAAATTAGTCAAATAAGCAGAAATGGAATCCGAGTTTGAATATGTCTTTACTATTCCATTGTATTTCTTTATAGCATCCGTGGAATGTGCCTCTATCTTATTCCTAGCAATCTGTTCATCCCTGTCCTTCTCATATTGTTTCATTTTAAAATTACTTTCTAACTCTTTTTCCTTCAGAAGTTTTTCTGTATTCAACTTCTCAAGGTTAAAAGCCATCTCTTTTTCTCTTAACTGTGCCTCTCTATCCAACTTTTCTTTATCTGCCGCAATTTGTAATGCCATCCTTTCCTTATCAGCGACCAATTGGGCTGCAATTCTATCATTCTCTGCCGCTATCTTTTCCTTATCAGCGACCAATTGGGCTGCAATTCTGTCGTTCTCCGCAGCCATCTTTTCCCTCTCAAATAATCTTTGTTTCTCTTGTTCCTCTAGTCGATCTTTCTCCAACTGTCTCACTGCGGCACTTTCATCCCTTTCATGGGCCTGAAAAATTGCAAATTGTTTCTCTGACCATGCTATAAGATCTAGTCCTGTCAAACCTGCATCTTTGCCAATCGCAATAAAGTACTGTAAAGACGACATGTTGTTATGTTCCACTAATATTCAATAATAGTCACCTGTAAGAACTGCAGAAAGATGTTCAGTACCAAAAGTATACAGGCTTATAAATATTAGGCACAACAATGAAAAAGTATTATTCTATAATAATTGTAGATCAGAAATGTAGACAGAAATTTCGCACGAAAGCCCTGTAATTCACAAAATGAAAGTTAATGCCGACATAATCAAAGAACGCAGCAAAAATTAGTTTGCTTGCACGCAAGAAATTGTCTACTAGAACATAGCAAGAACTAGTTAATTTCACAGCAATAATTCCAAAGCAATAAATAAAGAAGTAATATTGTTATAATAATTAAGAAACATAACTCAGCAAAGAAAATATAAGCAGAGTTAAAGTTCTTTAACTAAGTAAAATTAAGAATAGCAAACATTATCCTGATATAAACACATAAAATAATGCGCAAGCAAAATTAAGAAAGTATAGTGCAATATCGCACCATATTGTGTACCGCGCCTATGACGTAATTAAAACATGAGCGAATAAGGAAAGAATAAAATGTGTGTAATATCACAATATTAATGACTGTAACTTAACCAAATGAAAGCCCACAAACATTTACTTAGCTCAGAAAACACGGCGATTCCTCCCATCAGAGTATTACACTGAAATGTCAGACACTCCTGCTCGTATCTGATATGAATTGTAGACCAACAAAATCGAAAAATTGACAGAAATGATTCTCTGGCTTCGTCGTTTCGACCTACTTAGGTTTCCGACGATAATCAATGACAATTCTACGTATATCTGTAGTTGTCCAATCTTCCTTCCTGTCACTGTGTCGTTGTCTTATAATCCTCCTTGTCCTCCTGTCGTTGTGTCGTATTCTTCTGCGTTGATTGAAATGTGATGAGGCGTCAACCCGTGAAGACTTCTCCGCTCCGGACACTGAGCTGGTATAGCACTGAAAAATGATTCTTCGGTACCGAAAGATATCTCCGAGTCACCGTGCCGCTGGATCTGATGCCTGGACCAGCCAGCGAAGCTACGACATTATAGCCTTGACCAACACAGGCCTCGAAAATCTTCGAAGAAATTAGCAATCACAAACAACTACTCAATGTGTAGCTCCATGGGTAGAGCAAAGACTGGCGGCATCTCCAAACACACAATAGAGCAACAAAAGTGATGATAAGATTGCACTCTCAATCCTGCGTACTAATTTACTGATGATCACAGCTGGTACAGATCCTCTCTCCAGCAAGAAAAACTTCCTGATGAAAATGCCTTTGCTGTTGACCAACGGACGAAAATTCGACAATCACAAATGATATACGAAACTAATGAGGATGCGCCATTTGGTCATGACCACCTTTGACCGGCATGATCCTTTACACAGAAAACAAGTAGACTGACTGTGTCTATGTAGCGTATGTTTGTAGTGTTGTACTTGTACCTGTAACGGTTGTCCTTGGCTCAATGACACACTTCCACTTCTCTTCTGAGCGATCCAATGGTCCAATTCTCAACGGACAAAAATCCCGATGTCACAACCAATGGTTCAAATCTCTTCGGACGACGCTCCCATGTCACAGAGCGCTACTGTATGGTGGTAGCAGCTGTCTCTGTGCTCTGGCTCGTTGCACTATTCATTGTTGAGTTGCACATTAAGTCTGTGACTGCTTACACACGAAGATAACGAGACAACCATAAAACACTCAAAAGAACATGAATAAGCTCCGGTGCAGTGATGATCAATGATATATTCACCATTGGCAGGACATGAATGAAGTACTCTTATGTTGATGATGCTTATGCCTTCAGGCCCTCACACCCGTCTAACATTCCTTCATCATTCCCACAACATGCACTGTCTACCTGGCTAAAGTCTGGACTGTCTAGGTTAATCTAACATTACCTGGTGCAAGCTGCGTTCACACTAGCCCACTCCCGTGTCTGAGGCTACGACCGATTCATTAAGACCTTGTCAGCCTCCGTCAGTTATTCAAACCTCTGGGCGATCCGACGATGCCCGAAGTGATAGATTTCTTCACCTGTTAATTCCATCTTCATCTGATGCCTGATCGTGTAATCTGTTGAGATCTAACGTGCAGTGTCTTCATGCGAGTGTGTGCGTTGGAGGTAAAAGGTTCTAATCTGCCTGCTACATGTGAGTCGTGTCGTGGCTGTCAAACAACTGACTCACGACAACCGTTTGGTTGTCAATATACGCACTTGTGACGTCTCATTTGTTCCGTCCAAGTGCTCCATAGTGCTCATTTTATTAACTTCTAATTCCCTGTTCTGGTGTACTTGCTCGCTATGCTAATCCTTTCTGGCTGTCACTCGAGCCATGGCACTGGTAATAGGGAAAGTAAATCCACATGCAAAATCAGCCCACTGCACTTGAAATAGTAGCTCGTGTGTACACTACGCATGAGTTCAAAGTGATCGAACAAACAAAAACCAAAACAATCAACACAACTCCGAAATGTGAATTCCATAATTGCGATTTTTGACCATGCACTATAAGAGTTAAAGAAACATTATCACAGTGATAACTACTATCACAAATGAAATACTTACATGGAAACTTTGGTTTATATATGATGCCCAAACTGTCCATCCGATTGTGATGAAATTTTCTACATATGTTCTTCTCACGCCAGCGGAGTCAACTGGCATAGTTAGTTTAAAATCAACAATTTTTCCTCCAACAAGAAAGAAAATGGCACGAGCTTAAGAAACAGACGAATAAATGTCCCGCCATCTTCACACATATCTCAAACCCACACACCATACACTTCTCCCCACCCGCCATTACATCCCCAATCCACCCACACAATCCCCTACCCACACAACCCCGCCACCCACACATACTTCCCCAAACCATCCACACATCTACACCCACCCACACATATCCCCCACCCAAACACACAGCCCCCGCACCCGTCCCATACACATATCCTCCACCAAACACACATCCCCCACACCCATACTTTCACTCCCACTCATCCATCTACACATCCCACCAACACCCACAAATATCACTACACCCACCAACACACACATACCCAAACCCATCCAAACGCATACCCCACCCACATTCCCCCACCCACACATATCCCCACACCCACACACATCCTCACATCTAGACACATACAAAATGCCTGACGTGAGCATTGAAACTAGTATGAACAAACTCCCACACGTTACTCACACACATACACTGACAATTGTCGTGAGCAGTCTCATAAAAATGTTAAACATGGAGAAAAATGTGTACATAAACAGTGTGTGAAGTAAAAATAGTGATGCTCTCTCTCTCTCTCTCTCTCTCTCTCTCTCTCTCTCTCTCTCTCTCTCTCTCTCTCACACACACACACACACACACACACACAGACACACACACACACACACATTCACTCTCACGCTCACTCATTCTGTCTTTCACTCAAACTACAGTAATGTAAATGAGTTTACATTATACATGATAAAATCAAATGATATTTAACTAATAATATGACAGATTAGAATACAAAAACATATGGATTCGCGTATTACATAACATGCGTATTACATGACATGCATCTATTCAGCTCTCTCTCTCTCTCTCGCTCTGTTTCTCTCTCTCTCTCTCTCTCTCTCTCTCTCTCTCTCTCTGTGTATTCTTTCATATATACACATTCACACGCATGCGCGCGCTCCCACACACACACTAGCACATCAACTCTACCACTGTCTCACTCGCTCTCTCGTTCGCGCGCGCGCTCTCTCTCTCTCGCTCTCTCTCTCTCTCTCTCTTTCTCTCTCACTATTTCCCCCATTCATTCACTCTGTCCATCTTCATTCACTTCATCTCTAACTCTCTTACTCTCTCTCTCTCTCTTTCTCACTCATATACAGACAGACACACACCCTCACGCTACCACTCAATGTTTCACTTACCCTAGCACACTCACTCACTCTTTTACTCTCTCTCTCTCTCTCTCTCTCTCTCTCTCTCGCTCACACACACTCTAACACTCATTCACTCACTCACACACACTAACTCTCTCACTAATTCACTCCTCACTCATTCACTCACTTACTCTCTCACACACAATCGTTCACACACACACTCACTCTCTCAATCACACTCTCTCTCACACATGCACATACGCATGAATGCACACACACACACACTCCCTCACTCACTCTCACACATACACGTACGAATGCATGCACTGACACATTCCCTAACCATTTCTCGCTCAATCACTCTCTCCACCCACACGCATGCACGTGCGCACACACACATTCACTCTCTCACTCTCTCTGACACCCACTTTCTCTCTCTCTCTCTCGCTCTCTCTCTCTCTCTCTCTCTCTCTCTCTCTCTCTCTCTCCCCCACACACACATATATAGTGAATAATTATAGTTAAACAGTTGTAATGAACAATTATAATGAACAATTATAATGAAAAATTATACAAGTAAATGAATTATGGTGGCATATAGTCGGTATGGATTAAGTATTGAAAGAGTTTTCGGTTAAATGTGTAGGGACTCATTGGAGTTTTCAGATCTGGAGGAAGATCATTCCATAAGTGAGCACCAGAATAGGCAAAACATGTTTTGTATAGGTCCAATCTAGGCTTCGAGACATGTAACAAATTTAGGCGCTTGCTGTTCATTGCATTAGATTGAATCAGCAGCAGAAGATACTCTGGGGTATTTTGAGATATAATTTTATTCACTAATTTCGCTTTGTTAAAAAGGAAGCGCTTTCGAAGTGGTAGAAGTCTTAGATGACTGTATAAATTATTACATTCAATGTGCTTTCTGCCAGAAACCAGACGAATAGCGCGGTTTTGTGGAGAACATAGTCGTTTTAAATTAGATTTAAGGCCTCCATCCCAAACTGTGGAACAGTAATCGAGATGTGATTGGATATAGCATGTATAGAATATTTTTCGTGTGCTTTCGTCCAGGAAGTGCTGAATTTTAGCAAGTTGGTAAACATTTTGTGCTATTTTCTTTGTAAGAACGTGAACATGAGAGCTCCAGCTCAATGACCGTCAATTAAAAGACCTAGTGTTTTATGTTCGTTCACATTAACTATAGGTAACGAACCCAAGCGGAGTTCGAGCGGTGCTCCAGTTATGGCTAGTGTCTGTAGTTTTTGTCTGGTCGTTATTAACATGGATTTGGTTTTGTCGATGTTAATTTGCATGCGGTTTTCATTGCTCCATCTAGTAAGATTATCAAGTTCCTTTTGTAAAGAATTCTCTAATTCACTACGGTTTTCTTGACTAGTATATATAGTACAGTCGTCTGCAAATAGATCACAAGTTGTATTGATATATAAAGGAAGATAATTAATATAAACTGCAAAAAGCAGCGGACCTAGTATTGAGCCCTGAGGCACACCAATATTAAGCTGTGTGGGTCTTGATAGACAGTTGTTGAAGGACACGACTTGTTGTCTGTCGGATAGAAATGACGTGATTATGTTCACAATGTTGGTGCTTGTCTTCATTTGTTTTTGTTTTCTAATTAAAATATCGTGATCCACCATATCAAAAGCTTTTTTAATGTCTACAAACACCGCTCCACAAATTCTACCGTTGTTGATGTTTAAGTGCCAGTTATCGGTCATTTTTGTTAGAGCACTATGGCAAGAATATTTAGGTCGAAACCCAGATTAACTGTTAATTATTAGATCGTTGTTAATTAAATGGTGTAAGGTTATTTTATGAATGTGTTTTTCTAGTGGTTTTGATAGCGACGATAGTAAGGAAATAGATTTATAATTACACAAAACGCTATTATCGATTGAGCCATTTTTAAGTAGCGGAAACACTTTAGCAATTTAAAATGCAGATGGAAAGTAGTTTTTGGCCAGGCACTGGTTATATATGAACGTTGAGGACTCACTAATGACTAGTGCTGCAAAACGAAGAATTCTATTACTGATACCATCTAGGCCGTGTGAATTTGTTGATTTGAGGTTTAAGAGATATTTATAAACGTCTGCAACAGACATTAAGGGAATCTCAGCGGGAATGTTTCTGGTGCCCTTCTCCTCACAGAATGATGCCAGTGAACTTAAATTACACGATGAGTCTGGTATTGAAGACTTTAGATTCGCTATTTCTGATTTAAAGAACCAACTGAATTCATCGCATGTTATAGAATTTGGTATTGCTGATTCTGTAGGGCGTTTCTTATTGGTTAGCAAGTTAATAGCCTTCCATATATTTCTACTGTTTGAATGATCTACAATCAAATTTTTAAAATGATCTTTTTGTATCCTACGAATTTCATATTTAACTTTATTCTTCAGTCTACGGTAATTGATAAAGTCTTTATTTTTGTGTGCTGTATCTCGCTCTCTTATAATTTCCAGAACTTCATTAGTGACCTATGGGGATTTATGTTGATTTTTGACTCGAACTTCTTTAATTGGCACGTGTTCATCGAACACATTGTAGACAGTCTTCATCCAGAAAGCTAAGGCATCGTCCGGGTCAGGAAGTTGGTAAATGTGATCAAGGGCTGCTTTTCTTAAGTCTTGCAACAATAAATCTTGGTTGAATGATTTAAAATTTCTAAATTTGATACTACATGTTTATGTTTAAGAGATTTAAACCCCATTTTTGCCCATGTACAACAAAAGGGGAAATGGTCACTAACTTACAACAGGAACAGAACTTCAAAAATATTATTGGAAAGTAAATATAATGATCAATTATAGTCGGGATGGTCAGTACCCTTGGGGGACGGGTTATTGTTGTTTGAAATTGAAAGAAAGAATGATTGTCCTGTCGGTTGGATTTACTAAAATCATTTTGAAGTCACCCAGTATCATAACTTCTCTACCTGTGTAAACACTTACCCCTCATTTTGTGAAGCAAACCCAATTACCCGGCACAAGATTTCCCTTTTAGTATCCAATGAGAAACGGTTGTTTGGGTGGCTGGCTTCACCTCTAACCAAACACTTCTATCCCTAAAGGGCTCGAGATCACTTCTACGGGAACAGTTGAGGGAATTGGAAATGTATACAGCAATACCTGTCAATAATTTTTGATTTGCATCTTTCCAATTACTTTAAACCCCTTAAGTGAGATTTCGGAGTCGGGTTTTTTTTGTCGTTAGACGACTTTCTGTGATTCCAAACACATGGAACTGTTTGGCAGTATTACCGAGAGCTCAGGGAATGTGTTGAGCAAAAGAAATATGTTGAGTGGCCTATATATAACCATTTTTGTTGAGCCCCTGATCGTGATTGGCGAAAATTACAAACTAAAAGGAAAATGTCGCTTTTGGTATCAAATGCAGGGATTTTGAACTTTATTTAGAAGTAGTTAAGGCTGTTAGAGGGGGGATGAAATGTCTTTGCGGGGTGATATCATGAAAACTTGGTGCAGGGCTACAGGTTGTACCGCATTTGTTGCTGAAGTTGACGGGTTTCCACTCATAGGATTGTAGATTACCGTCCAGCGCGGGACTGCTATGATGTCACCGGAAGTGCCGCATTGAAGCAGGCATCGGGGCACACACCATTTTTTTTGGGTTTCCCCTTTTTGTCATCTAGAGGGATGAATGAATCACTGAAAAACGAAAAGTAGGTTGAGAGCGTTCCCAAAGCCAACTACAAAAACATGGCTTTGCGGCCAAGCTTCGTCAGCACAGAACAAACAAACAAAATAGATTAACTAATACACGATCGACACTACATAATGTATAAATATCAACTCATCTTTTCCCTAGCTTGAGAGGGTATCCTGGGTGGAATGAACGGATGTTGTGTAAAGGGGTGAACTGCATAAAGGTCAGTACAGCCAGAAACTGGGTGATTGGTTAATCAACCGGTGAGGAACCCCCCTAGGGGGGGGGGTACGCCCAGGAGAGCGAATGGAAAAATATGGATGTGTCACTCTGAGGCGATGTAACGGATGCAGTACGCAATTCTGCCAAGTTTACAAGTGAGGGTAGTTAAGAACGCAATGAGAAACGACCCCATGCAAACCAAACAAGAAGTCACAGAAAGCAGAGATAATGCTGGTGGTGATTCCCACGTCCTGCGAAGGACATACAACTGGCTATGAAGTGGACTAAAAGATGGCGGAGATGGAGGGGGGAGGGTAGTTGTGGATAAGGGGCGTGGGGGACTTAAATAAAACTGTGTTGGACATTGAGGCCGTGAGGGGAAAGTGAACCCAACTGGAAGATAAGACGGTTTTCCAATGTCTTGCGATCGCGTTCGTGAGATGTGCACGATTTTATCGCCTAACACGTATGTCGGCAACCCAACAGTGGTCGGAACTGTTGAAGTGTAGGGGTACCGGTTTCTTGGCACCACTGTCGATATCGGATAAATGTTGTCTAAATCTTTCCGCAAGACGAAGGCCCGTCTCTCCAAGATACCTCATGTCGCAACGTGTGCAGATGATCGCATAGATGACGTTGCGACTCGTACATGAGAAACCCTCTTGGATGTGGAAAGTAGTCTTAGGGAAAGTGAGACTTGTGGTTTGAAGGACATATGGACAAGTCTTACAACGAGATCGAAGACATGCAGTCGTGCCAGTAAGAGACTGATGGGATTCTGATAGAGTGCTATGAACCAGCACATCCCTCAGGTTACGATCCCGCCTGTATGCCACAAGTGGGGCTTCTGAGAAGACACCGCGAGTAACCGAGTTTGTCTGGAGGATGGGTAGATGCCTCATGAGAATATTCTTGGCAACAATATTATGAGGATGGTAGGTAAGTAAAAGAATAGGTCTACTATTGCGTGGTTTCGGCCTGGAAGAGAGAGCCTCGGCACGACTAATAGACTGGCTGCGGTGAAGAGCTGTAGACAGAACATTCACCGGGTACCCTCTGTGACAAGACCGCCGGGGCTTGGACTGGTTTGCCACGATAGATACAATCCCCAGCCTTTGCTCCAACCACCTCAATAGCACTCAACATCTACCAGGCCCCACACAAGCCGGGACAGCTGGACCTCCCCTCCCTCACCTAGGGTTCCCTACCCCAAGGGGGCTCGGACCAGACACCCGTCATATCACTGCCCAAAGTCATAGCTAAGAGAACAAAAATTTAATTCTGAACTAAGTCAACCACAACACAGAGAAGGACGGCTGAAAGCCAGACTAGAAGAACTATGTACAAGATCAGCTATGCAGATGAGTATTCTTCATCATGGAGGCGGACGATAGCTCGTGCGGTTGTCCAGTCGTGGTAGCGACTCACCCAGGCTCCTCCAGTGGACTGGAACTCCCAGGTCTGCTGCCTCTCCAAAGATCCCTCTTCACACAGAGAACCAATCACGGGCTGATCAAGCACAGTACCACTGCCTGACTGACACTGCACCGATGAACAAGGATCCTTCCTTGCTGTCGTACTATTTCACTCGTCACACTCCTGATGAAGTCTGGGCCGACCCTAGAATTAGCGGTCTCCCACTTGCAGAAAAAGTACATGTAGCACCGCATCAAAATACACCAGAGCCTGGTCACTCTTCTATCTCATAAGTGACCCACACACGGATATGTCACCTACAAAATGAGCGGTTGCTCCACATGAACACAAAATGTCACTGGCAAAGTCTATCAGGTGACTAAACACTTCACCTTATTTCCATGTCCTTGGATCAATAGATCTTCACACAGTATCATGTAAGTACCCTGATCGAAGGGTATCAATCACAACCTAGCATACACTGTCAACAGTTCACCACGTTGGACTGAGGTAGCTCCCTACCTTAACATACCCTGTCAACAGTTCACCACGTTGGACTGAGGTAGCTCACTACCTTAACAAACATTTCCCTCTGGTGTTCCCACCAATGTTGTAATCAATGTCTTAGGTCACAGGACCACATGTTGGCTTCATAAAGGTAACCAATGTAGAAACACTATTTAAGCATCAAATTATACATGGTGTCCCATAACCCAGCCGGGCCAGAAGCATATAACACAGGTCATGGTGACCGGTAACATTGATCACCCTGCTCAACTTGAAAGTTCACAACCTTGCAATCACCAAGGTTTACCCTGAGTTTGAATGTCACCAGTGCTTCACTGGCTAGAATCATCAGACGTTTCAGTGTTGGATCCTCTCAGGATCGGATGACACTCGTCGGACTCTTGACGGAGGTCCTAACCTAGACCTACCGACATATTCAGCACTCAGCTTCTTCCAACATTGAACTCGCAGAATCAGACGACCACTCCCTGTATGGCCTCAATCAACTTCTGGATAGGCACTGGAATGAGTGGGCCCATAGAGCTCATGGTGAAGCTCTCGAATCGTCTTCAGTATAGTACTAACAGATCCTGAAATACGGAGAGGTTGGTGTGAGTACTCAACTACAACAAAGACTACCAGCATCTCCACCATGTCACCTGCCTCTCAGACATTCCTCATGTCTACCAACATGAGTATGAAATCATCACCTCATAGATCTATTTAGTCACAATAATATATAGGCATAATGATGGTAGAAAAAGCAATAGCACACCTGTTCAGTCAAGTAACACTTCTGGGCTACAAATAACCCCTAGCACCAGAGTCGACTGTATGACTCTGTCAAGCATCCTTCGCCTGGTGCCAGTCCAATCCTGTTTCACCTCCATCATCAATCAACATATACACCTACTTCCCTTTCAGTGTAGTGATTACTGTATCGAGAAGGTGTCCAGCCGGACATCTCCTTCCTGACAGACTCATCAATTCATCAATCCCTTAACCCATGGACTGATCAATTACACACATTAATCACTATATGACCATAATGAATTATCCTCCTGATAATTCACTACTATAGCATTAACCAAGGAGAACTCATGAATTGTTACACTTAAATAACATACTCATATCACAGCCATCGTGTCAGTTCTGGGATCCCTGCCCCAGATCCTGAGTTGCCCTTTTATTCACTGACTATCCTCCAGGTCAGTCATACCTGTGCCGGTCGAGCACAGCTTTGGTGGTCATCCACCCTTACACTTTCCCACAGCTACTGTGGGTCCCGTGTACCTTGTCCCGTGACGACTTAAGTCACGTCATCCAATGTAGCAAACCTCCAGACTCCACTACCAAACTCTGGCTCCAACTTTTGTTTGGGGGGGGAGGGTTATTCCCCTCATATACTACTACTTCACGGCAGTACTCACAAGTACTCCATGAACCGAGTCAGGGTTCCAGAAGAGTAGAATATTAGAGACAGAAACGGTTAGGTTCAAACCTCGATCTATCTAGACACCACGGCCTCGAATTACGGAGTGCCGCATCACCCTCAATCGGGTATGTCCACCCATCGGATATGCTCGATCGGTTTGGGGTCGGACCTGTAATCTAACGGGTTGGTCGTACCGGCCTACCTCCCAGTCGGCTGCCTAG
Organism: Cepaea nemoralis; assembly: GCA_014155875.1. NCBI lineage: Eukaryota > Metazoa > Mollusca > Gastropoda > Stylommatophora > Helicidae > Cepaea > Cepaea nemoralis. The sequence goes on along the minus strand of JACEFZ010022665.1, from coordinate 32,249 downwards.
AAAAACGTACGATGGAACACGCACGGTCATTCTAGCGGACGGACATGACAACAAGCAGTAACAATAGTATCATGAATACTTCCTATCAACTGTTATCCTACCGATGCAACACCATTCTGCTTACGCGGAATAACACTGCTATCTGCACACAGCAAATAGACCACGGCTGATCTCACCTTGATTCCTCGAAAAATCACCATCACTGATAGAACCATTAAGTTACAATTCTAATGTCACGAAGCACATTACACATCTCTAATAATAAGCTCTACCTTATCATTATTTACAGCGTCTAGCATGTTGATGTAATGACTGACAAACTTTCGCCTTGCATGCGTAATGAATAAACCAAACAAGTAACTGCTACACGCTGTAAAGCACATCGTTTGGCCTATTTTATTTACACACCACTCGCTGTAGAATACGGCTGGTTCCGTCAGGTAACATATTACGTCGCTGATCGATAAAGGCTACTTAAATATGCAGACCGCCAGCTGTAACTTATAACGCTACGCGACAACTCAATTCCGACGGCAATTAATTCGTTCGGGGAGGTCTGCACGGCATAAAGACAACAGTTAAATAATAGAATAAGTATTCAACTAACCTGTGATTGAACAATCACACACTTGACTGCAGATGTCCGCTCTGGCCGCGAATATTGACATCAAAATTACAGCAGCCTGTTGGCTGTGATCTGTCTACGCTGAGGTCTGGTGGGCGACTGACCACGACTAAGTCAGTGCGCCTTCAAATCGCCTACACGGGCCGCGTGACTTTCATGATTCATGAAGAAAACCAGATTCACGATAAGTTTCACCAACCCGTGCTGCATGAAGCACTCGTGAACTTAGAGATCTCTACCACGTACGCACTTGAGGGAACATTCTAGATTTATCTATAAATAACTAGAATAGCGCCGCCACACACTACTTTTTGATGGGGAATCCCCTATTAATTGATATTAATTCAAGGGAGACCAACGCATCGCACTCCCTTCAAAGGGATATTATGCAGAGATCCGCCGATCTGTAGGCGTTTCGTCACATAGGCCCTCACTTAAGATGGTCGACCCAGTCGAACTCACTAGACAAAGATCGGTCTGAACTCTGAACCTCTACTCTATCAAGATTGGATTTCCCAGGAAAGGACGTTCCATAACGTTCACTTTCCCTGGGGAGATCTACCAGAATGGTATGGATGCTGGCTCACCAACCACCGCCACAAACATACGTTATCTCCAGCGATTAGGCCCGAAACGTAACGGCCTGGTGATTGGCTTACAGGATCTGTCCTCTACACTGGACTGTTCCGCCTACACCTGGTGTAGGCCATCGGTTACTTTACTGAGGGTTCGTTTGTCCCTTCCGACAATAGGATTCTTCCTATCCCGACTCGGCATCACCCTCGTGGACTGTTCGCGGATGTCGACCGAAATGAATGGTCGCTTACTCCAGGTTCGTCTGGAGTACCCTTGCTCCTGCCTTCTCTCCCGCGAGTAAGGACAGTGAGCCTGTCGGCGTATCGAGTCACCCGACGCTCCCGTCGTGCCAGATGTGACTTCGCCTGTCCGATCTCGATTCCCAGTGTGCTTAACACCATGGGCCTCTTCCCGACGGAGCCGGTTCGCCCTATCTCCGGTTGAACGCTCAGGAGACCGCAGACCCTCCCCACAGGATGTACTGCGTAGGACTGAGTCTTCCTCGCCCTCGTCTGGACCCAGAACCGAATCTAGCGCGATGGTAGTTGCACTACCTTGTGGAGAAACTACCTCGGACCTCTCCAAATTCTGAAGGAGAGTACAATGGAACTTACGCAATTCCCCGCGGACCTTCACCTCATACGTGGATCGGGACATTATCCGTTCCACAGGAAAAGGGTCCTGCCATCCGAGTTCGAATTCCGCCCCCTCGATTGGGAGAAGCGCGAGAACCCTATCTCCAATCTGCAGAGATAAACCGTTTCTGGTCCTGTGCTTTGGTGCTGCCAAACAAAACGTTGGGCACGACCGGATATATTTCCGCACGTCGCCTGTCATTCCAGGCCAGTGGTAGTGGCTGGAAAGACACTGGACTGTTGTCCCCACATCCTTATGTCCGGTTAAGGATAAGGTATGCACTCTATGTATCAATCGGGATCTGTAGTCAGTAGGGACTACCATCTGACCGTACTGGCTATCCCCTTGCCCGTCTCTTCGATAAAGCAACCGGTTTTCTACATAGAACTGACCCGGAGTTGGCGGGTCAGAACTTTGGGATACCTCCAGTAAGTAAGGACGCAAAGTCGGGTCCCTACTTTGAGCACTGCTCACTAACCTCGCAAGAGAATGGTCTATTAACTTACCACACTGCCTTTCTCCATCCTTAGCCCTGGCCTGCCTAGCGCTCACTAGACAATGTTCCCTGGGGTCCCCCAGGAATACATGTGGACGACCGAGGATCAAAGGGTAAATAGGATCAGGCAGCACAGCCGCCTGGATGCTACCCGTAACATACTTGCACCGAATGTCAATCCGAGCAATCGGCAAGTCCATAGCTACGGAGCTCCTCATGGCCAGCTGGAATTCTCTTGTCTCGTCGGTGAGCTGCCCTGGGCTCACAAGGTGGGATGAGATTACCGCTTCAAACTGCAATCCTGTATCGTATAGACATTCCACCTGCTTCCCATACACCTCTACCGTTTCGATCACAGGTGATTTCTCAGACTTTGGTTTCTCCCGACCCTTAGGTGTGGTCTCGCTAGGTCTACCCCTAATAGAGGCGAGACATGCAAAGTGCAAGTCCTTTGGCTTCCTCAGACAATCTACAGTATTATGGGAAGGAGACTTACAGTACTTACACCACCTCTTACTCCACTTCCGTTTTGGGGAGGCGGGAGGGCTTTGCTTGTCAGGTTTCTTACCAGAGTCTTTTACCACAGGATCTGCTACATTGGATGATTCTTTGGGACCTTTGGTCTTGGGCTACTTATCAAGCCCCTTCTGCCTTTTCTGTGAATCAGTCTGACTGGAATCCCCAGTCTCACCATAGACTTCCACATACCTTTCAGCTAACTTATTTACTATGTCTAGCCTTTCCGCCCCATTTTCCCCTAAGAAATTCCTGAAAGGCTTGGACATCTGCATTTTCATTTGATCCACCACCATCAACTCTCTCAGACTCTCATAATCCTCTTTGAAATTGGCCAACGCCATCCATTTCAACAGGTATGAGTTCAGTCTCACACTATAGGCCGAGAACATCTCACCTGGTTCTCTCTTGGAAGTTCTGAATCTCCGCCTGTAAGCATGGGCTGTCATTTCGAATCTTTTCAGAAGTGCCGATTTCAGGGTTGGATAATCATTTTCCATCCCTGGGGGAAGCCGCGCATACACTTCGTACGCGGTGCCACGGAGTCCTTGTGAAAGCTTAAGATTCCAACGCTCAGGCTCTAAGCCCATAGCTTTACACATTGCCTCGAACTTCTCTAAGAATTGATCTATCTTATCGTGGTCCGGTTCAAATGGGGGAAATGGCCATTTCATAGCATGGTAAGCTGGTCTGCTGGCTGCTGATGAGCTAGGTAAAGCTACTACACCTACTGCTCCCTCAGAATCACCAACAGATTTAGCCTCTACCTCAAGTTGCTTCATACGGAACTCATGTTCCATTTCCAACTTCCTAGCATCTAATTTCTTAGACTCTAGGTCAGCTGCAAGTTTTTGTGCCTGTTGGTCTGCCACCAACTTTTGCTCTTCAAGTGCTACCTTTCGAGCTTCAAGCTCGATTTCTGACTTTCTTCGCTCCCTCTCTTCTGCTCTGAAGGCTCTCTCTATTTCCAGTACATAGGCTTTGAACTCCTCACCTTCCAATCCCATCTCAGTTGCAGATGCCCGCACCTTAGCTAAATCTAAAGTACGAGTAGCCATGCTTAGTGTAACTTAGTATAAGTATAGATATGCAATACCCAATCACAATGCTAACTGTACTCCAACCAACACTGTAACTATGTATCTATACTAACTTAACTAAATGTCTGTCCACGTCGAAGAGAAAGGTATCAGTAGCCCTACTCGTCAAGTAGACAATAGGTATAGGACAGATGACACTATAAACTATTCCTACGAGATGTCAGAACAAAGAGAAGATCCCGGACGAGCCCCCACTCTAACTTGTGACAAGACCGCCGGGGCGTAGACTGGTTTGCCACGATAGATACAATCCCCAGCCTTTGCTCCAACCACCTCAATAGCACTCAACATCTACCAGGCCCCACACAAGCCGGGACAGCTGGACCTCCCCTCCCTCACCTAGGGTTCCCTACCCCAAGGGGGCTCGGACCAGACACCCGTCATATCACTGCCCAAAGTCATAGCTAAGAGAACAAAAATTTAATTCTGAACTAAGTCAACCACAACACAGAGAAGGACGGCTGAAAGCCAGACTAGAAGAACTATGTACAAGATCAGCTATGCAGATGAGTATTCTTCATCATGGAGGCGGACGATAGCTCGTGCGGTTGTCCAGTCGAGGTAGCGACTCACCCAGGCTCCTACAGTGGACTGGAACTCCCAGGTCTGCTGCCTCTCCAAAGTTCCCTCTTCACACAGAGAACCAATCACGGGCTGATCAAGCACAGTACCACTGCCTGACTGACACTGCACCGATGAACAAGGATCCTTCCTTGCTGTCGTACTATTTCACTTGTCACACTCCTGATGAAGTCTGGGCCGACCCTAGAATTAGCGGTCTCCCACTTGCAGAAAAAGTACATGTAGCACCGCATCAAAATACACCAGAGCCTGGTCACTCTTCTATCTCATAAGTGACCCACACACGGATATGTCACCTACAAAATGAGCGGTTGCTCCACATGAACACAAAATGTCACTGGCAAAGTCTATCAGGTGACTAAACACTTCACCTTATTTCCATGTCCTTGGATCAATAGATCTTCACACAGTATCATGTAAGTACCCTGATCGAAGGGTATCAATCACCACCTAGCATACACTGTCAACAGTTCACCACGTTGGACTGAGGTAGCTCCCTACCTTAACATACCCTGTCAACAGTTCACCACGTTGGACTGAGGTAGCTCACTACCTTAACAAACATTTCCCTCTGGTGTTCCCACCAATGTTGTAATCAATGTCTTAGGTCACAGGACCACATGTTGGCTTCATAAAGGTAACCAATGTAGAAACACTATTTAAGCATCAAATTATACATGGTGTCCCATAACCCAGCCGGGCCAGAAGCATATAACACAGGTCATGGTGACCGGTAACATTGATCACCCTGCTCAACTTGAAAGTTCACAACCTTGCAATCACCAAGGTTTACCCTGAGTTTGAATGTCACCAGTGCTTCACTGGCTAGAATCATCAGACGTTACAGTGTTGGATCCTCTCAGGATCGGATGACACTCGTCGGACTCTTGACGGAGGTCCTAACCTAGACCTACCGACATATTCAGCACTCAGCTTCTTCCAACATTGAACTCGCAGAATCAGACGACCACTCCCAGTATGGCCTCAATCAACTTCTGGATAGGCACTGGAATGAGTGGGCCCATAGAGCTCATGGTGAAGCTCTCGAATCGTCTTCAGTATTGTACTAACAGATCCTGAAACACGGAGAGGTTGGTGTGAGTACTCAACTACAACAAAGACTACCAGCATCTCCACCATGTCACCTGCCTCTCAGACATTCCTCATGTCTACCAACATGAGTATGAAATCATCACCTCATAGATCTATTTAGTCACTATAATATATAGGCATAATGATGGTAGAAAAAGCAATAGCACACCTGTTCAGTCAAGTAACACTTCTGGGCTACAAATAACCATTAGCACCAGAGTCGACTGTATGACTCTATCAAGCATCCTTCGCCTGGTGCCAGTCCAATCCTGTTTCACCTCCCATCATCAATCAACATATACACCTACTTCCCTTTCAGTGTAGTGATTACTGTATCGAGAAGGTTTCCAGCCGGACATCTCCTTCCTGACAGACTCATCAATTCATCAATCCCTTAACCCATGGACTGATCAATTACACACATTAATCACTATATGACCATAATGAATTATCCTCCTGATAATTCACTACTATAGCATTAACCAAGGAGAACTCATGAATTGTTACACTTAAATAACAAACTCATATCACAGCCATCGTGTCAGTTCTGGGATCCCTGCCCCAGATCCTGAGTTGCCCTTTTATTCACTGACTATCCTCCAGGTCAGTCATACCTGTGCCGGTCGAGCACAGCTTTGGTGGCCATCCACCCTTACACTTTCCCACGGCTACTGTGGGTCCCGTGTACCTTGTCCCGTGACGACTTAAGTCACGTCATCCAATGTAGCAAACCTCCAGACTCCACTACCAAACTCTGGCTCCACCTTTTTTTTTTGGGGGGGGGGGGGGGGGGGGGGGGTTATTCCCCTCATATACTACTACTTCACGGCAGTACTCCAAGTACTCCATGAACCGAGTCAGGGTTCCAGAAGAGTAGAATATTAGAGACAGAAACGGTTAGGTTCAAACCTCGATCTATCTAGACACCACGGCCTCGAATTACGGAGTGCCGCATCACCCTCAATCGGGTATGTCCACCCATCGGATATGCTCGATCGGTTTGGGGTCGGACCTGTAATCTAACGGGTTGGTCGTACCTGCCTACCTCCCAGTCGGCTGCCAAGACAAACGTACGATGGAACACGCACGGTCATTCTAGCGGACGGACATGACAACAAGCAGTAACAATAGTATCATGAATACTTCCTATCAACTGTTATCCTACCGATGCAACACCATTCTGCTTACGCGGAATAACACTGCTATCTGCACACAGCAAATAGACCACGGCTGATCTCACCTTGATTCCTCGAAAAATCACCATCACTGATAGAACCATTAAGTTACAATTCTAATGTCACGAAGCACATTACACATCTCTAATAATAAGCTCTACCTTATCATTATTTACAGCGTCTAGCATGTTGATTTAATGACTGACAAACTTTCGCCTTGCATGCGTAATGAATAAACCAAACAAGTAACTGCTACACACTGTAAAGCACATCGTTCGGCCTATTTTATTTACACACCACTCGCTGTAGAATACGGCTGTTCCGTCAGGTAACACATTACGTCGCTGATCGATAAAGGCTACTTAAATATGCAGACCGCCAGCTGTAACTTATAACGCTACGCGACAACTCAATTCCGACGGCAATTAATTCGTTCGGGGAGGTCTGCACG
>JACEFZ010022665.1:0-20000 GCA_014155875.1 Cepaea nemoralis | reverse complement strand
CCTCCCTCTACCTCCTCCCTCATCCTCCTCCCTCCTCCTTCCAACTCCTCCTACCTCCTCCTCCTCTCTCCTCCTCTTAATCCCTCCTCCTCCCTCCTATTCCTCCCTACTCCTACTCCTCCCTCCTCTTCCCTCCTCTTCCTCTCTCCGCCTATCTCTTCCTCCCTCCTCCTCCTCCCTCCTACACCTCCCTCTTCCTCCTCCCAGCTCCTAATCCTCCTTTTTCTTCTTCTGCTGCTGGTGCTGCCGCCGCTCCATTTACCCAAGTTAATTGTTGGGGAAGATGTAAAGACCTTTCAGGTGCTCTTTCTAATGCTTTTTGTAAGTTGGTCTTCGTTTATCTAGGTTGTTTTAACTGCAACCAATAAATGAGTAGACAGACAGACAGACAGACAGACAGACAGACAGACAGACAGACAGACAGACAGACAAATAGTCAGGAACGGGAACTTATATGAATTAAATGAGATGCTCCCCATCAGGGTCTGGGCGAAGCCGGGCCGGGTCAGATAGACAGACAGACAGACAGACAGACAGATAGATAGATAGTCGGGAACGGGAACGTGAGCTTATATGACTACTTATATGAATTAAATTAGATGCTCCACACGAGGAGCTAGGCGATGCCGGGAAGGGTCAGACAGACAGACAGAGAGACAGACAGACAGACAGACAGACAGACAGACAGACAGACAGACAGACAGACAGACAGACAGACAGACAGACAGACAGACAGACAGACAGACAGATAGTCGGTAACGGGAACGAGAACTTATATGACTACTTATTTGAATTAAATTAGATGCTCCCCACCAGGGTCTGGGCGAAGCCGGGCCGGATCAGCTAGTAGTTAATAAACAATCTTCTGCGTTGTTGAAAACGCCCTGCGATCGTGGCTTTGTCGCAGAATGGGGGTGCAGTAATGTCAGCGCAGTCTTTCCTATAAGTGATTATTCGACATTACATCCGCGTTCCACACCCAAATGGTAACCAATAGGTAAGCTTTCATTACCTTGTGACACATTGCTTACCACACGTCAATCTTTCTTTCCAAGAAAAGCCTTGTTAACTATCGGCATATAGAGCGACAGAAACGTAGTTGTTTAATTTACGCAACAAGAAAGCAAGAAATGGGTAAATTGCAGTGTCCTGCGAATACCCTTGATCTTAACCGCATAACTTATTAAGTGCCGATATCTCTATACAATATGAGTCTTGCAGCACACATATATATATATATATACACACGTAGCAGTGTCAACGTCTAGCACGCACACAGGTATTCTAACTTCTTAATTCGCACGCAAGAAAACATCAGTCGTATTGGTTTTCACAATTTATTCAGACGAACCTGATCATTGTCACAATGTGCACACAGGCGGTGAATTCATTACATACATATACAAATGCCGCCTTACAAACGCTTATAGCACACAGCCAATTACATAAGTCCTACGCTCGCTATCTTCAACCTAGCACTCTCGCAAAAGCTATACACTCTGGCTGGAATCACAGCATTATACCAACGTGGGTGTACTAAGTTATTCAATGAGCATGATTCAGAAGGTCGAAGCTGGATCTGTACGTAGACAGTGGACTGAATCACTGCAGAAGTCTGTTGTCCGTAAAGTCACCTTCATCTTCGTCTCGGGACATGCGGGAGTCGAAGGAAATGAACGAGCTGACAAACTGGCTGGCTCTGCACCCCCTGTAGATGGCCAGCCCATGGATCGTGCCGATATTATTAACGTCCTTAAAGATATGGCGAGAACAGAGGACTTTGATGTCAGTGATGCCACATCGCTGTCCAGGATGAAAGACCTTGGAGTAAGAATCGGCACAGCCAGACGCGAGAGGTACATCGGGAAAACAAAGCGCCTCGTCAACCAACATAGAACTGGCACTATTAGCCACCGGACGCTGATGCATATGCTGGGGGGAGGATCTGAGCACCTATGGACATGTCCGGAGTGCAATGAAGATACCCCAACTGATACTTGATAACTGATATACACTCGCTCTAGAAAACACAACGTCCTTTCCCTGAAACTGTCTGAATCCCGTCTGGCGTTCTCAAGCTGGTCGGCTGAACTCGTGACTCGTGCCGCTCGTGACCACCGTGCGGTCTTAGCAGTCACGTAGTACTGCAGTCCGTCCGTGTTAGGTTAGGTTATTCAGTGTAATGCCGTTTAATCCGTTCAGGGCAGTGTCCCGTGAACATATGTCCCCTCCTATCACTCGGTCTTGTCCTGTAGGATATATTGTCTTATAATTATCGTTACCCAATAAAATGCAACGCCTTTCAGACACCCAAAAATGGTACCCCGAAACAATTTGTATCTTTTGACGGAGACTAATCATTGATATATTATCCATGGCTTCCGTAAAATGTTACCTCAACATCTTTCTTCAAGATCTGTGTCCACTGATCTACACCTATCTAGCTTCCGCTTGTTGATAGATTTTTCATATGTGTACTCATAATCCATATTAATCCCTTGTGTCCCTTGTATAAGTGTGATCTCCCTTACTTCAAAATTGGTGTTTGTACGTTATATGTTCGTATTATGTTTGTTTGCGTGTTCTATTATTATTACTGTATGTTTAAATTAGAAACATAGGTGTATGTTTATAATCTGTGTACTTTAGGTCTTCAAGTGTCATCAGGTAGGTCACTACATCTCACAAATGAAGGCTTATGCTCAATTTTTGAGATGAGTCACCGAACTGTGATTCTTGAAAATATAACCATAGTTGCAATGTAATTCTAATGTCAACACTTATAAAATCATTGAACGCTCACATTTGTTACATAGAAAACGAAGACAAATCACCACACAAAAAAACGTGTGCAAAAAAGCGCACTAATATTCAAACTTCTCGTTTTAATGCATTCATTCCTCCTTTTATACACTTTTCGCTCACTCAGTCACACGATGCATTATTTAAAATGTTTATCATGTCGAAATAAAAATAAGCCCTTTTTGAAATGATAAACGAGCTGATTTACATTTATCACTGTACTATTCTAACAGTACTAGCTTTAAGTTCTATAATACAACTAATTTATATACAAGGTTGTTTGATTGCCCTGGGCAATACTAAGGGGAAAAACTTCAGTTAAGTTTTTTGTAATCTCGGTCTAATAGGTGTTATTAACTAAAGAAATGTAATTTAACTAAAATAAACGGATATAGTAGAACTGTATTAGTTCCCTTATGTCAAAATGTTGTTACTGTTTTCCTCTGTGCTAATTATTTAAACTAAGGAATTTATAACTGTATTTAACTGAACACTTATGTAATTTATCACACGAGAAAATAATATTACTAGTATTTATCAAAGTAGTCTCGTTGGAGAAATGTAATTTATAATATACTACTTTGTTGCTGTTAATAGCTTAAATGTTACTTTCATTCACAATGTAGTTAAATAAGATTGCACATTTCTAACTCTATTGAATTTTAACTTATGGGCAAATTTATGTGCATGTGCAATTCAATATTACTTTAGATGAAGGGGAAAATTTTCTGAATGTGCAACTTCAATAAAAATAAGTTGAACTCATTAAATGTTATGTCAATAACTATATAACTAATATAATCTAACTATCTACACTAACTAACTATGTAGTCGTTCCAGATGACGGAGATGTTGTCGCGTCGTTGATCTGCTCGACTGCCAGGTCTGAGGGTCTGGTTAGCAAGTCGGCTAAAATGTCCTTAGAACCTCTGATGTGTTTGATGGAGAACGAGTAATTTTGTAGAATGAGGGCCCAACGATAGATGCGGTTGTTCTTGGGTTGTCCCTTCTCGATCACCATCAACGGGGAATTGTCAGTTTCAACGAAGAAGTGTGTCCCGGCAAGGTACTTAGATAATTTACTAATACAATAGACGATTGCGAGAGCCTCCAGTTGAGACACTCCGTAACGTGATTCTGCTGGGGTAAGCTTCCTACAGACGTAAACTATTGGATGGTATATCTTATCGTAGGCCTGGAGCAGCACACCTGAGATGGTCGTGACACTCGGGTCTATTCTGAGGGTATACGAAAGGTCTTTATTAGGAAGACGCAAAATAGGAATGTTACTGAAATAATATTTCAGTTGCGACATTGCATTTTTTAAAGTAGCACTCTGTACATCGATTTTTGAATTAGTTCTTAACAAATCTGAAAATACGCTGGTGATTTGTGCTAAGTTTGGTATGAACTTGTTGTAATAGTTCACCAGGCCTAACAGGCTTCTCACTTGCTTCTTAGTCGTAGGCATCGTGAGGTTTAGGATCTTGGTCACGATTTTATCATCAGTACTCAAGTGGCCTTTAGATATTTTATGGCCTAGAAATTCAATTTCTTCAAATGCCAACTCCACTTTTGTTGGTTTCACAGTGAGTCCAAACAATTTTATCCTGTCGATTCTTTTTCACATTTCGCATACAAATGAAGTTTATAGGTTTAATTACAATGAATAAGATGACAATTTTCTTTCAAAATCTCATCAAAAATGGTGGAAAATATTTCTTATTCAAAAGTTGCAAGCAACATTAATATGGTAATCATAAAATTGGTTGGTGTTGCTGTAGTTGGTAAGCCACCATGCTGTCATATAACCTTTAGCAACATTAATAATACAACTGCAATGGAACTGATTGTGTGCCATATTAGCAGGTTTATTTCTGATTTTCGTCACTTTTGTTATGTCCCTTGAAGCACATGTCATTGTGTGATGTGTTACTGTCCGTGTGTTTCAGACGTGTGTCTGCTAGAACAAGACTGTATGGTATCTGCTTTCGTTCTAAGTAAGTGTCTGGGTTGTCTGTTGTGTATTGTCTGTGTGTCATGTTTGTCTTGTGACGTCGCTTTACTGACAATGCAACTTTTTGTGGGTTTACCAGTCTGTTCAGTAACAATTTTGTTTAAAACGTCACATTCATTTCCTTGAAGAGAAACTATGTTATGTAGTATCTTACACTGTTCTGTCATTTTCTGAGTAGTTGCGTCCCTTAGACTTTCTGACTTCGGTTGTTGTTCTTGATGACTGACATTATTGCCTGTCATAGTTAATATCTTTACTAGACTTTTTATCTGATGCCGCCTTTATTAGGCCTTAATTTCTTTGGGTGTACAGTATCTTACTCTCGGTAAGCAACCAATGATCAAGTCTGTACACGGATCGTCCAAGATCGTACACGTAAACGTGCCGTGATAAGAAAGGTGTACAAATACGAGCTGTAGCTAATGGATATTGCTCTACCTTGCCCGAAAATGTTCGGCAACTTACAAACTCTCCTGTATAATCTGCTGCCTTGGCAAGCTCCTTTATTAATCCAAGTACAGTACTACCGGAATCGATCAAAACTTGACAAGGTGTGTTATTAACTATACCACAGTGAAATACTAATTTTCCTTTGGAGGAAATTACTGCGTTAGCGTTTTCTTCTGAAAACGAAACTGTATGGCCGCATTTTAATATACCATCCTAATGAAACCTATGACATGTTCTGCATTTATCATAATTTAGAATATCTATTGCTGCAAGAGCATTATCTTCATTTCTTTCATTCCTTCATCCCCACTTTCGCTGTCAGAGGATGACTCAATGAGTACTGCATTCACACTTCTCAATCTCTGGCGACCTTGACCCCTTGAGCTATAGTGTCCAAATGATTTGCAAAAAAAAAACATCTTACCGCACGTCGGTAATTTTCTCTTTTACCTTGTTGTTTCTTCACCATCATATCTAGGTGAACTGGATAACCTGGGTTTGCATCACACATTTCAAATTGAAGATGAGAAAATTTGCAGTATGGATATTGTGGTGCATTGGATTTCTGTTTCTCTCTGTATCTAAATGGTTTCTGTGGTTTGATGTTTGCTGCTGCTACTATATTATTTTCGTTGTTGTTTGAACTGAAAATCTCCCTATTGGACGAGAAATAAGCGGACCCTTTTCTTTCTAATTGTTCTACAGATTCAACATCAGACTGTTGTAAAAATTTAGCAAAAGGGGTTGGAATTGATGAAATGATTTTGTCCATTATCATTAAATCTCTTAGCTTTTCATAGCTTTTATTTACCTTTGCAGCGTTCAGCCACTTATTATAAATATCTTGCACGTGAGAAACGTAATCAATGAACGTCTGATTAGCTTTAGGTTTTAGTTTAGAGAACTGTACCTGATACCCTGGTGCATCTAACAAAAAGTGCTGCATGATACGTTGGTGTATATAGTCATAATCTTTCCTCAGTTCTTGTGGAATAGATTCTATGACTTTCAAAGGCTCTGCTGATAAATTTTTCATATAGATCATGGCCCAATGTTCTTTCGGAATTTCTTGGTATTTCATTTGGAACTCGAAGTTCTCAGACCATGCTGAAATTGAGTCGCTTTGGCAGAATGGTTTAACCTACGCCTTTATACTTATTATACTTTGTTTTCCTTCTTCCTTACTTTTTCAACTTTGTAGTTGCAATATGCACCTTGTGATTCGACTTCCAGTTCTTTTATTTTTCAACTGGGTCTGTGCCTCAATTTCTTTTTAATTTGGTCGCTTCAGCTAACTCTAGTTCTTTCAGTTTTTGTAGCCTCAGCTAACTCTAGTTCTTTAAGTTTGGTAGCCTCAGCTAACTCTAGTTCTTTAAGTTTGGTAGTCTCAGCTAACTCTAGTTCTTTAAGTTTGGTAGCTTTGGCTAACTCTACATCTGCTAATTCTTTCTTATGTAAGCGTTCTTGTGCTCTTTCTTCCCTTTCTGCAGCAGCTTTTCTATCTCTTTCTTCTTTCTCGATTGCAGCTTTTCTATCCCTTTCTTCTTTCTCAATTGCAGCTTTTCTATCAGTATGTTCTTTATATTTCTTCTTTGCCCACTCTTCTAATTTCTCCCAGTGTACCTAGATCTTTCCTGCCTCAATGCACTCCTTTAAAGTTGACATTATTGCAAGTTATGTTCACAAATTACAATGTATAATAGTAATACAATGTACAAATACAATGCAATAATTATAGATGTTAATTTACAGCCTTCGTAAAGAAATTAAGGTGCTGCTTTAAAACACAATATCAAAAATGGGGTACTTATCTGATCTCTGTAAACTTCTGGTTTTTCACCGTGCTACTAGAGGATGATTTTCTGTTCGAGTTTATCAGACTATCTGGGCTGTTGATATCACCTTTAGTATATAGCCATACTTCTGTTGTTCAGAGAAGCAACAATTAGTATTGCAAACAAATTTTTGTCTGTCAAGTCAAAACTTCAGAGGAAAGGAATTAAATGCGTTACATATGTTTGTGAGTTTTGTCGGTCGTCTTGTCTTCTGTCGTATTTAGGTATGTATAGTTGTCTTCAACAGCCGTGGAACCTCAACTGAAACGTCATCCTGAATATATGATGCATGTCAATTCCATAGCATATTTCATACATATGTTTCAATTCCAGTCAGTATTTACTCATTCTTGCATTCTTGTGACATCATTTTTCACTCAACTACCTACTATCGTTCAATTTTCCCTTTCAGGTTTTAACTTTCACAGTTTTTACCTGTCAATACACACTCTGGCACAATTGGGTTTTTACTTCTACACACTCTCCGGCTATTGGATTCACTCAATCATTAGATTGACACTTCTGACACCAATTGGGTTTTGCCTGTCAACGTCTCACACGCACACGGGTATTCTAACTCCTTCATACGCACTCAAGAAAACATCAGTCGTGCATATGGGGTTGTCACAATTTATTCAGGCGAACCTGATCATAGTTACAATGTGCACACAGGCGGTGAATTCATTCCATACATTTACAAATGCCGCCTTACAAACGCTTATAGTACACAGTCAATTACACAAGTCCTACACTCGCTATCTTCAAACTAGCACTCTCGCAAAAGCTATACATTCGCTCTAGAAAACACAACGCCCTTTCCCTGAAACTGTCTGAGTCCCGTCTGGCGTTCTCAAGCTGGTCGGCTGGACTCGTGGTACTGGACCCCGTGCCGTTCGTGACCCCTGTGCTGTCTTAGCAGTCACGTAGTACTGCAGTCCGTCCGTGTTAGGTTAGGTCATTCAGTTTAATGACGTCTAGTCCGTTCAGGGCAGTGTCCCGTGAACTTATGTCCCCTCCTATCACTCGGTCTTGTCCTGTCGGTGTCCTGTCGGTTTCTAATCTATCGACTATACTGTAAATGTCCTTACCTAAGTCCTGTATATCGTTATCTCTGTAGTCCTGACTCTATTCTGTATCTTGTCCTCTCTATGTCCTGTACCTATTCTCCCAACACCCTGACAAGCAGGGTGACAGATTCTGTGGAAAAAGCCTCGTCCTTTGCGTATAAAATATTGTGTGTAAATTAGAATGTATGTAGAGAGAGTTAGCGTTAGTCTAAGTTAAGACCGCCAAATCAAACTGCTTGGCTGGATTTGGCCAAGGTCGTCAATTTTGCCGATTGACTACAAATGCCTCAGCCAGGTTTTTATGTTTCTGCGAAGAGTTTCGAACGCGGTTAGTTCTGGCATCCGAAGCTGCGATAGCCGGTTGCACGTTAAATCTAGTACATCATTCACAGTATAAGTGAATTCTAAATTACTTCACGGCGACATTTAGCCAACATTTGTTTTAAACTATAGTACACTAGAGGCACCGGTCCTGCGGTGAAGGGGTGTGACAGCAACAAAGACCGGGGTTGTTATAACATCACTCTCACCCAGAAGAAAAGAATGCCTGCCGTCAACGACGCATCACCAACAACGTTTTACACTTCTACACATAAAAACGCACAAATCTTCATCGAGGCATTACTTCAGTGCTCAGTAACACAAATAGCAAGTGTCTCTAATAATTGTTTTGAAATCAGAATAGTGATATGGTATAGTATAGCAGGAGGTGGTTCAGACTGACGACACTGACAGATGACATTATAATTCCGTCTCAGATTTAATCGTAGTTTATTGGAAGTTGTATCATTTCACGTTCAAAATACTGGTGTACAGATAATCAAAATACTGTTATAGTCGGGTTTATCTGTCACCCCGGGTGGTGCCCACAACATCATGCGACCTTCCTTGATGGTAGTGCGGTCACAACTGACTTCGTTCCCTAGATGCTCGTCATAGGATGACCACCCCTAGCTACCCCTTAGCGAAGTGCCCATCCGTGCCTATAATCTTCCCATTGCACACCAAGCCAAATCCCCCACTAGAGATACTCTGTTATAATACCTACTTCACCCAACCAAGACTTTTCCCCGAAAAGTCTTAAACCCAAAACCTACTTTAACATACTCTAATTTCCAAAAACACAGCAAAAAAATCTAAGTAACATATAACCTGGGACTTTTTATAAGGCCCTACCATTTCTTATCACCGGAGTCTTCTTGACTCTTATTATCTTCATTAATCACTACCCCATCATTACTTAACTTCCCTTGAGATCCATAGCCATCCGCTACCACCACCTTTACTCAACCACTCATGGGTTGTCCTATAACTATCTGCCATCACCCCCCCAACATTACTTAAGCCTTAAAACTTCTTCTGATTAAGTAAGTTACATTATAGCGCTTACACCCATCTTGAACCCTTTTCAATCCCGCATGGAACTTAGCTATCCGCTATTTCTCTTAGTCATTATAACACCCCACCATATTTGTGGACCTTTAATACTTCTTCTTCTCTTCCACAAGCAATCCGCTTAAATCCTCATCCGACTTCAATGTTATAATGGAGATGAGATGTATACCTTATCCAAATCAATAAAAAAAAAATTCAACATATCATACTCTTCTGTAAACAATCCATACAACACAGGACAGACAGACAGAGAAATGGGTCGCACCAAGAATAGAAAAGCTGGCAAGAAAACTAGTAACATTTATTCTCCCTTTTACACCTGAAACTTTATGAAATAAAGTTTTTCCAAAAAAAAAAAAAAACACCTTATACAAATCTTATAATCTAAAAATGATATGTTTCTCTCTACGAACATATATTGTTATCTACAACATCTATTAGTATGTGCAATCCGAAAGCCCTATTTATCCGCATTTTATATCATTAACCAAAGTAAAAATCTAAAACACTTCTGCTAATCTCTAACCCGTACAAGTTGTGCTGTCATCTACAGCCAGTCAAAATACTAATAATGAGTTTATGTCTGTAACTTCTATTCTATATCAGTATCCTCCGCAATCAACTCAACTCTTTATTTGGCCACGTATCACGGACCCTCACTTTTCTACGCAAACCTCTACTTCATGGCTTTCAATCCATGTTCGCTCTGGGTTATGCTGTAACCACAGCACCCCAAAAATAATATTACTGTTCATATATTATGAACATAACTACTACCACCTGGCATTCAAGCTATAACTATCTCAGGTTATGCTGCAACCACAGCACCCAAAAAATTATAATAATACTGTTCATCTATCATGAACATAACTACTACCCCTTGGCATTCATTGTACTTAATCTTCGACCATTATAAGTTGTGCTGATATCCACAGCCCCATCATATGGTCACCCCCCATGTTAAGCTAACCCCCACATCCTGAACATGGCGCTCAGTCCATGGTTGCTCCTGTTATTGCTGACTAACGCAGCACCCTAAAATACTATTTATAAGCATTAACCACGTCTACTTCTCCTAAAAAACTGCAAGCTCATCTTCTAGTTGTTTGTCAACCACAGCTACTACAAAATATCTCTTTATCAAATTCTACACGTCTAACCTCATGGCACTTACTCCATGTTTAACCCAGGTTTAGTAAACCCACTCCAACAAGGCAAGGGTATCTATATTTATGTTCTAAAGTTGTCTAACATTATTGCACTGAACTATTCTTTATGGAGAGATATACCCAATCCCCAGGACCTTATTAACATGGTCATTCAATAAGGACAAGTCTTATTGACCCCGAATATAGTCTTAATTATAGTGTCTAGTTGTACTTTAACATAACTGAACAGTCTGTTTTTATTGCTTAACAAACCCCCCCCCCCCAAAAAAAAAAAAAAAAATATATATATATATATTTAAAAAAAACACTATACGACAACTCAATCAAAAGGAACTAACACTTCTTCAAACTGATAATTAAAAGTCAAAATAACTGATCGAAGTAATATGCTAATATTTAAACAAGGCAAATTAAATGAAACCACGAATCATGAGTAATTGGAGACACAGCACAAATCAAAACAGGACATCTTTCCCCCCTTAATTTTTGTACATTGTTTATCCACTTACATTGTTCAAAATAATATACAAAATAAAATAGCAATCATTTCTTAACTAAAAAAAAATTACTTAGTAATCAAGCCAACAATTTAGGAAAACATCATTTGTCACTTTAATGGACAACTAACTCTTATTTACTCGTAAAAAAAATACAAATTCATGTTTTTTTTTTTTTTAGCATATCCTTTTTACAGGACTTAGCTGTCAACACCAGCATCTTTCAGCTGTATGTTGATCTCTTGGCAAGATTACGCTCAGTAGTTTGCCATTGCTTTCTGAGCGGCCGGCTCAGTATCCCGCAAGTCACAAGCGGGGGTCGAACCGCCTCAGCTCTCGCTCCGCTACGAGACTCTGCGTGATAAACGGGATTACAGAGAGAAAGTGTTGTAACCCCACAGCCAGAGAGACCGGCACCAATTCATGTACAGGCCAAAAATAACAACCATTAAATACAGAGTTTACTGTTATTTACAGCCTATATTCTCACCAACTACAATGATTGTCTCTATACAGAGAACTATCCTGGTATTTCATCAAACTTTACTATAAAAGTGACAACTATTAAACCAAGAGTGTACTGCTATCCACAGGCTATACTCTCACCAGTTACCATCCTATACGCTATCTCTCCCGTTTACTTGTTTCTTCAACAACTCTAAATTTCAGAGATACAATTTTTTTTGTTTCTATAACAGCCATATCTCTATCAGCGTCTTCACCACTATTTTCATGGTAAGGACTTGTAATATCTACACTCATACTATTATCTGCTTCGTGCTCTGATTCTTCATCCATTTCCTGCTCTTATGTATTTATGTTACTGGCCTTTATTTTTTTGTTTTCGTTAGTAAGCATGTCAACAATTAAGGAAGACATCATTTCTAAGTATGAAGTAATGAACTAAACAAAACAAATCAGCAATTTCTGTCTCTTTTACGGACAGAGTTTCTCATCATAATGCAGAATAATATATATACCCCAACAAAAGTTACTAACCAAAAATGACAACTTTTATCAGACTCTTTGGAAGTTAAAAATCACTTCCAACCTCTCATAGATAAGCGTAACCCAGCCTATCTGTTTTCTCATTTGTACGTAGTTTTCTCTGGACGTATACTAACCACTATCGCAACTTCTACCTCGTAACAACATTCTCGTAAATCGAGTCTCTCGTCCACCCGACGAAACAAGTGTTCTATTCTCCCGCATCACTAATCTCCATCATCTTCTCATCTCTCGTCCGCCACAACAACTCAAGGTTACACCCATGTCAACTCCCTCTTAACTTCATTCAACCATACAGCGCTAGCAGTCACGCCTCCCACATCCCTCGGACCACATTCGAACCAAACAGCGACTAGAAACACATCCGGCCTACAGTAACCATCATCATCAAATTTAACAACAGCCCCTCACAACAAATCTCACTCCGATGAGACATACTGAGTACGTCCTCGCTATATTCTCTCATTCCTCTGCATCAGGCAATCTCACTTCAGTATACCTCCGGCAACGATACCGGATCTGCTTCATAAAACGACAACAAAAACGTTAATTCAATATCTGACATAGGACTTTCACAATCCAACTACTTTCTTATTTCAATTTTTGTTCTTCAATAATTCACTCCCTTTCAAAAGCTCAGAGTCAACCCGACTCAAACAACACATTAGCTCTAGCAATCAACATACATAACAAGCCTAGATCTCTCCGTGTCAGCTTTACATTACGTCAACTACTCCAGCACACATCACTCAACGTGAGCATCCCACTCCATCTGGCCACTCCGGACAAGTGACGTTTCAAACTCTAATTCGTCTACTCTCTAATCACCACAACCAACCAGAGGATATGCACGCATGATACTCTGTGTTCCTATCTAATTCTCTATAGCAAACCACTCCGACATTCAACATTTTGTTTCCTCGGAAAAACAATCAAACACACTCAACGCACCATAAGCGTACCGTCACTTCTCCTTTTAGCACGCGTATATTATGCTCGCTCAGACAGTGCATCCTCTTGGTGATTCTTACACAATTTCCCTTCACACTGCTTCAACTCTGAAGTATATCCTGCCCTGCTATTACTAAGAACCTGACATCGTTCTATCCATGCATTCTAACCAGACGGCGTTTCAAAACTCCACACTTCATTCTCTAATCAGCGCGACGAACACAGGTTTGTCTACACTTTTACGCACGCAAAGACACCCCCTACGTATCTACAACATAACCAGACAGATCACTCCGATACTCGACTACTCACTCGCTTCTCATCAACCTCCTCATCAGCTCATCCTACACCATCAACGACTCAGATTCTCTCAACGCGTTCCGTCACCCATCAGTCAATTCTCACTCAACTTTTTTGCTCTAATCATAGCAAATTATCTCCTATAATAATGATCTACTTCTTACTCTTAATACCTAGAGCTTCCTGTAAAATATTGTGGTCGCATCATCATATATTCCCTGATCTTCCTCATGTCATCTTCTATACCAGTCGGGTTAACCTCTATTTCTGCCATCTCCTTATTACGTTTCTTCTTCTTAACAGCAGCCTGTCTTTTATTTCTTCTTAATGGTTGCTCATTTGTCGTATCTGTCATGGTACCATATTGCTTATAGTTTACTATTTCACCTTCTGAAATATCACTAATCAACAACCGACTTCTGCCAATTATACCAGCTGAGGAAAAGGTTTCCCTATAGTCAGAACTTGTACTACTCACATTCTTGTTATTTCTACCTTTACCTTTCATTTTCCGATCGGGAATATATTGAATGTCCCCATCTGATAAGTCTGAGGTATCTGTCGTACCAACATTTACTAGTAAAACTTGCTTCAGACCTGGTCCTAGTAGTTTTCCTAACTTTCTTCCTGGTGTTTCTTAGTTTTAACGGCTTATGCTCTAGCCGGAATCAGTCTCTTTAATCTTGAGTGGCGCAAGCTTTTCAAATTTCACTTGTGCTGGTTCTTTAATTTCTACTGTCTTGTTTTGAATTCCCTTATCTATTTTCTTATCTGGCTGTACCTGGGTTGTCTTCTCCTATAGTATCCACTTGAGTCTGGGTACCCTTGTCCGCATTACTGACTGTCTGTGTCTGTGTCTCTGTTTCCTGCCTGACACTAAAAACTGAAAACACCTTCTGACTACCTGAGGTCCTATTGACCTGATCTTCTCCGTTTTGCCCCTCTTTGCAAGTGAATATCGTAGCCGCCTGATTTCGAACCATTGATCCCGTAATGTTCTCGCATCTTTATTATTAGCTGGCCAGTTCCATCGTTTCTTATTAAAACTCTTTTTCTGATAATTATTGATTTCTGACTTTTTATGTTGTCTCTCTATACGTCCTCCTTGCCCTTCGTCAGGTCAGATCTTATACTTATACAGTTAATATCTCGAATGCGGTACCCTCTGTCATTGTTCGGACACGGTCTATAAAAGTGTACTTCTTGCCCACAGTTAAAACAGGTTGAACCAAGACGTGGCCGTAGCGTAGTGGAAGTATAGTGGCCATTCGAATGGAAGCCCCGACTATGTTGACCTCTATTATGTGTCCGTGGCAGGAATTTATATCCTAGTTTCTATATTATTCATTCTATTCCATCTCCAGTTATTTCTAGCGTGACTAATGTCCATTGGTACTTCTACTCTTTGCTCAATATTTCCTGGTTTCCTGGCCTTCCAAAATTTCCTTGCATTTCTCCAAAATTTCTAGTTTGGCCTCCCATTAACAGCGATTCTGTGTGTTTACTTGAGCGCGTCTGTTGCCGCAACACTGATAACTGTGTCCATTCTGTCCATAATTCCAACAGACCATACTGGTACTACTTACTGTCTCTCTTGTAGAATTTCTCATATGTCTTCCTCTATCATGAGTACCTTCATTGTTTCCTACCAGTGTCTGTATTTCAGCCCTGGTCTAATTAACTCCACGTCTTCTCCATCCATACCTTGCCTGCCCTACTTCCATAGGTTCTTCTATTCTTTGTTCAATATTACTTCCTATTTCTCTCCCTACTAGTAATCTAAATCTTATCCTTAAACTTTCCTCTTGTATGGCTATATCGACTGCTTGTAACAGTCTTGCTGGATTTTCTCTCATCAACTTAAATTTTAGTCCATCTGAGCGTAATCCATCCACAAATATTCCAACCAGCATTCTTTCTACTTCTTCACCCTGCACATTTTATCTTAAAAATGCCTCTTCTGCCAGATTTATCAGTCTATCGCTATACAATTGTACGCTCTCTCCATTGTCCTGTTTAGATTGCCTCAACACAGAGAATGCGTGTTGGGGATCTGTGATCTCTGCATATTTATGGGCCAGATCGTCTTTAAACTGTTCCCAACTTTCATCTACTCCTGCTTCTAACTTACGTCTGATATGATCAGACACCGGTGTCAGACAAGCTTGATATGCTATCTTCTTCTTCTCTTCGTCTGTAGCTCCCACTAAAAAAGCATGTTTTTCAATCGCCACCATCCACTTCTTAAAATGTTTTGCCTGCCCGTTAAACTTTTCTATATCAGTGCCTACACCCTGTTGTTTTAATGCTGTATCTAATCTGAATATGGCTCTCCCTACTCCACCTAGTACCTGCGTTAACGAAGCCTCTTCTTGTGCCATGCTGCAATATTTGTAAATTACATCAATCAATTTTCTAATTAATAAACTAATTACCGTGTGAGAAACCTTGTAAAGTCTAGAACGCCCTAGTCCAACTATGATGAGTACCAGACTTCTGTCAATTCAAGCGAACGTTTCGACAAGGCCACCAGCGAACAGTAGGAATTTCTGTCGGTTGAAAACTAGCACCCCTGGGGCTTCAAATGGGTTGAATAGCGATCTCAGCCACTCCTGGTTGGGCTTCAAATGGGTTGAATAGCGATCTCAGCCACCCCTGGTTGGGCTTCAAATGGGTTGAATAGCGATCTCAGCCACCCCTAGTTGCGCTTCAAATGGATTGAATAGCGATCTCAATCACCACTGGTTGGGCTTCAAATGGGTTGAAAAGCGATCTCAGCCGACCCTGGTTGGGCACGCACTTGAGAGAAATATGATGACTGTATACAGTGAGTAATCACCCCTGGTTGGGCTTTTGATTACTAGCGACAACTGTATACTTCACTGAAATGCCCCTGGGCGGGCTATTCGACAAATGACAATCGTATTCTTCACTGAAATTATGTCGTAATTCTTTCAAGCGTTGTAGACTCCATATTTTCGTCTGGCTGTTTAGTAGAAGTTCACAACCGTGCGTCAGTGGATGCTACTACGGGTATTCAATAAGACCAGAGCAGAATTCTTCTAAGATTTGGAGCTACTCCGCGGATGTGTATCTTGTACTAAAAGTAGACAGCTTGTTGACATTCCGCGACAATCCAGCTATCAGGATTTGTAATCTGGTCACGGCACCAATTCACCTCTATAGCAGATGCAGGAGGAGGTGGTTCAGACGGACGACACTAACAGATGACACTATAATTCCGTCTCAGATTAAATCGTAGTTTATTGGAAGTTGTATCATTTCAAGTTCAAAATACTGATGTACAGATAATCAAAATACTGTTATAGTCGAGTTTATCTCTCACCCCGAGTGGTGCCCACAACATCATGCGACCTTCCTTGGTGGTAGTGCGGTCACAACTGACTTCGTTCCCTAGATGCTCGTCATAGGATGACCACCCCTAGCTATCCCTTAGCGAAGTGTCCATCCGTGCCTATAATCTTCCCATTGCATACCAAGCCAAATCCCCCACTAGAGATACTCTGTTATAATAGACCTTTCTCCGAAAAGTACATTAACAGTTGAAGAACCAGTTTACGGGAAAGGGAAAGGATTGACACTAAACAATCCAATCCGGCATCCAAAGGTAATAACCTAGGAGTGTAGGTTGAAGATCAGCGTCTATAAAGACGAGCAGAAGAAGACAAACCTGAGACGACACAACAGCCTAGCATCTTGGAGAGGTCGAATGAGTTAAGTGACCAGCATCCCCGTCTGAGCCACAACTAACCCACTTAATCAACATACGGCCAGGGGCCGAAACAGTCAGTCTATGATTATAACCCAGAGCAATTAATACTAGAGTAATAATACCACAAACAGACTGAAGCAGGAGAGAATAGTAATATAGTAATATAACAGTGGCATATTTAAAACCACTCATCTTTGTCGATGTTCTCTCCTGTGGAGAGCATTCAGTGTTTTAAATAATGAATAGATGTTGTAGATTTGAAGTTTTAACAAATGTATCTGTTTTATTTTAAAATGTTTCTATTTTTAACAATGTTAGAACAATGAATGCAGGTGGAAAATTAGAAAACATCAAAACAGAAATGGAGAGAGAGAGAAAGAAGATTGACGAGATGGACATGAGCCGGGATAAGGACAGGAGAGCATTGTAAGATTATTTACTCTGGGGGAGAAGAACAGCAGAGAGGTGTAGCCATTATATTAGATAAGCAAACATCAAATTCTGTCAAAGAATATCTGGCTGTGTCAGACAGAGTTCTATTAGTAAAATTAAACGGAAGAGCTTTTAAAATAAATGTCATTCAAGTATATGCCCCAACAAGTGAATGCAGTGAAGAAAGTATAGAGGAATTTTATAATGACATGGAGTCTGCTTTGAAGAACTGTAAAAAATCAGAAATAAATATCATAATGGGTGATTTCAACGCAAAAATAGGAAAGCAAGGCGATGGATGCAGTGTAGGCAAACATGGTTTGGGAGAGAGAAATGAAAGAGGATACAGACTTGTAGAATGGGCAAAAGAACAAGAAATGGTTGTAGGAAACACCTGGTTTAAACAGCATCCTAGAAGATTATGGACATGGAGGAGTCCAGACAACAGGATTAAAAACCAGATAGATTACATCCTGATTAGCAAAAAGTTTCGAAATGCGTTAACAGTCGTAAAAGCAGTTCCAAATGCAGACTGTTACAGTGATCACAGATTAATTACAGGCACATTGAAGGTAAAGTTAAAGAAAGTCAAGTATACAGAAGGAAACCCTAAATATGACTTGTGCAAATTGAAAACTTACAAAGAAATACAAGATAATTTTAACATAGAAGTAAAGAACAAATCTGATTTATTGTCTGATCTAGAGATCCTATTTCAAGATGTAGATGATCAATGGGAAATGCTGAAGAATTCAATCAGTTGTGCAGCAGAAAAAACTATTCCAAAAGTAAAGAAAGTGGGCCGTAAGACATGGATGACTGAAGAAATTTTACATGTAATGGAAACAAGAAAACAGAACACAAAAAAATCCTGCCAAATATTAAGAAATTCACAGAAAAGTCAGAACCTTATGTAAGGAGGCAAAAGAAACATGACTTGAGAAAAATTGCAGAGAAATTGAAAAACAACACAACAGTAAATATGCGAACCTAATGCACAAAAGAATTCAAGAGATTACTAATCAAAGAACACGTACATCAGCAGGCTGCCTAAACACAAAAGATGGAAGAGTCATAATAGAAAAAGATCAAATCTTACATGTATGGTCAGATTACGTGAAAAACATTTATGACGATAACAGAGGCGAACAGTATGATGTTCAAAATAATAATGAAGGACCATCAATTTTGAAGATGGAGGTTCAGAATGCTCTTAACCATATGAAATCTGGCAATACCCCGGTCCAGACAGCGTCACAACAGAAATTATTAATGCTTTAGAAGAATATGGAATAGATAAAGATACCAGTCTGCTTAATACAATATATGATGCTGGAAATATACCTCATGAGTTATGTAATTCTGTATTTATTGCGATCCCAAAGAAATCAGGAGCCTTGGAATGTGATCAACATCGAACAATTAATATAATGAGTCACATCACGAAGATTTTGCTAAGAATTATCATGCAAAGAGTTAGGAGGAAAATACAACCTGAAATAGGAGAAGAACAATGTGGGTTTGTAGAAGGAAAGGTTACAGTAAATGCTGTGTATATACTGAGAACCGTAATCGAACGTTCTATAGAAGTAAACAAAGATTTACACCTTTGCTTTATTGACTACACAAAGGCTTTCGATAAAGTGAGACATGTCAATATGATAAGGATGCTTGAAGATCTACAAATTGATGGAAAATACCTTAGACTTGTAACAAACATATATTGGAAACAACAAGCTGCCATAAGAGTTGATAATGAAGTAAGCCAATATCAGCCTATAAAGAGAGGTGTGAGACAGGGATGTGTAATGTCTCCAGATCTGTTTTCCATGTATAGTGAAAATATTTTCAGAAATATTGAAGATATGGAAGGAATCAACATTGGGGGACGTTTCATCAATAACATTAGATATGCAGATGATACAGTCTTGATTGCAGACAATGAACAGGACCTGAAAAATTTTGTAGATGCGGTTGTTACACACAGTGAACAACTAGGGTTAAAATTAAATTGTAAAAAGACACAGATTATGGTCGTCACTAGGAAGAACGAAATACCGCAATGTAATATACAAGTAAATGGGAATATTCTTCAACAAGTGAATAGGTACAATTATCTCGGAACAGTAATAATATCTGATGGGAGATGCCTTGAAGAGATTAGAACGAGAATCGCCATGGCAAAAGTAGTCCTTTAGCAAGATGAAAAACATACTGACCAATAACAAGATATCAATTGAACCGTGAAAAAGAGTGTTGAGATGCTACATAGAACCTGTACTTTTATATGGATGTGAAGCTTGGACAAGAGCAGTCAGGTGGAAAACCGGGGGGAAATTTTTTG
>JACEFZ010022664.1:0-23515 GCA_014155875.1 Cepaea nemoralis | reverse complement strand
ATTGATGTCACTGTTGTAGTTATTGATGTCACTGTTGTAGTTATTGATGTCACTGTTGTAGTTATTGATGTCACTGTTGTAGTTATTGATGTCACTGTTGTAGTTATTGATGTCACTGTTGTAGTTATTGATGTCACTGTTGTAGTTATTGATGTCACTGTTGTAGTTATTGATGTCACTGTTGTAGTTATTGATGTCACTGTTGTAGTTATTGATGTCACTGTTGTAGTTATTGATGTCACTGTTGTAGTTATTGATGTCACTGTTGTAGTTACTGATGTCACTGTTGTAGTTACTGATGTCACTGTTGTAGTTACTGATGTCACTGTTGTAGTTATTGATGTCACTGTTGTAGTTACTGATGTCACTGTTGTAGTTATTGATGTCACTGTTGTAGTTATTGATGTCACTGTTGTAGTTACTGATGTCACTGTTGTAGTTACTGATGTCACTGTTGTAGTTATTGATGTCACTGTTGTAGTTATTGATGTCACTGTTGTAGTTACTGATGTCACTGTTGTAGTTATTGATGTCACTGTTGTAGTTACTGATGTCACTGTTGTAGTTACTGATGTCACTGTTGTAGTTATTGATGTCACTGTTGTAGTTATTGATGTCACTGTTGTAGTTATTGATGTCACTGTTGTAGTTACTGATGTCACTGTTGTAGTTATTGATGTCACTGTTGTAGTTACTGATGTCACTGTTGTAGTTACTGATGTCACTGTTGTAGTTATTGATGTCACTGTTGTAGTTACTGATGTCACTGTTGTAGTTACTGATGTCACTGTTGTAGTTATTGATGTCACTGTTGTAGTTACTGATGTCACTGTTGTAGTTACTGATGTCACTGTTGTAGTTACTGATGTCACTGTTGTAGTTACTGATGTCACTGTTGTAGTTACTGATGTCACTGTTGTAGTTACTGATGTCACTGTTGTAGTTATTGATGTCACTGTTGTAGTTACTGATGTCACTGTTGTAGTTATTGATGTCACTGTTGTAGTTATTGATGTCACTGTTGTAGTTATTGATGTCACTGTTGTAGTTATTGATGTCACTGTTGTAGTTACTGATGTCACTGTTGTAGTTATTGATGTCACTGTTGTAGTTACTGATGTCACTGTTGTAGTTATTGATGTCACTGTTGTAGTTACTGATGTCACTGTTGTAGTTATTGATGTCACTGTTGTAGTTATTGATGTCACTGTTGTAGTTACTGATGTCACTGTTGTAGTTACTGATGTCACTGTTGTAGTTACTTGATGTCACTGTTGTAGTTACTGATGTCACTGTTGTAGTTATTGATGTCACTGTTGTAGTTATTGATGTCACTGTTGTAGTTACTGATGTCACTGTTGAAGTTACTGATGTCACTGTTGAAGTTACTGATGTCACTGTTGTAGTTACTGATGTCACTGTTGTAGTTACTGATGTTACTGTTGTAGTTACTGATGTCGATGTTAAAGTTACTAATGTCACTGTTGTAGTTACTGATGTCACTCTAGTAGTTACTGATGTTACTGTTGTAATTACTGAAGTCATGGTTGTAATTACTGATGTAACGTTTGTAGTTACTGATGCTACTATTGTAGTTACTGATGTCACTTAACAGTTGCTGATGTCACTGTTGAAGTTACTGATGTTACTACTGAGGTTACTGATGTCACTGTTAAAGCTACTTAATGTCACTATTAACTTTGCCGTTCATATGTAAGAAGCTCCTTTATGTTGTTTAGTGTTAATTTTGTTTCTAATTTCTTCCTCGTCCTGCCGTCATCTGTTATTATGTGGATGTTAATTATCGTCCTTTTATTGACTGCACAAGAAGGAGAATCTACTGGAAATACTGGTGGACAAGAAGTCTTGTGGATTTGTTGTGAATAGGGATCGTTGAGTGGTATGATCAGAATACTGCAAAACCAGTCTTCTGGCTGATGAAGTTGATGATGATGATGATGATGATGATGATGATGGTGATGATGATGATGATGATGATGATGATGATGATGATGATGATGATGATGATGATGATGATGATGATGATGATGATGATGATGATGGCGGATGTGGGATGATAAAAGATATAAATCAAAGCATCTGCATCTTCGTATACGTGTATATATGTGAAAAATGGTCATTAGATGATAAACGAGAATTGAAAGTTCAGGTATGACAGTGGAGAAGTTCGGACACTGATAAAACACACATTCATTTATATGGTCTAACTGCTGTCTTTATAATAGTTAGATTATAATTACCGTGGCAGACAATTCAACTTGCTGTGTGAATGTGTGTGCTGTATATTTCAGATTGAAGGATTTATCTTACTGCTTTAGTTTATGTTGCCGTCTTTCTGTCTAATACATGCCACGCGACCCCATGAGGAAATATTGACTCATTTGTCTCCATGACTGTTGTCTGTCTGATTATACCGGATGCGTTTGAATGATGAAACAGTATAATATTAATTCAATTATTTCCTTAAACTGTTGCCTGTTTAAAACAAACCTCGTGCTCCAATGATGCCCGATACATTCAGTTGTTTCTGTAACTGTTTTATGTCTGTTTATGCCTGGCCGTGTGACTTAATGGTGATATTTTAATTCAAATTCTGTTTATTACAGACCATGTGTCTCAAAGATGGAAGATGCATTCATTTGTTTCTATGAATGTGTATGTATATTTATAACAGATTGTGTATCGACGGGAAACATTGATTCAATTGTTTCTATCTGTTTATACAGACCGTGTGCCCCAAAGATGGAACATTAATTCACCTGTTTCTATGACTGTTGTCTTTCTATTACAGGCTGTTTGCCTCATAAATGTAACATTAATTCACGTGTTCCTTGAATGCTGTCTGTTTGTTTATTACAAGCTCTTTGCTCCAAAGATGGAACATTAATTCACTTGTTCTATGATTATTGTTTGTCTGTTTATTGCAGGCTGTTGCCCCTGAGGTGCAAAATTAATTCTCTTGTTTCTATTTACTATTGTATGTCTGTTTATCACAGGCTGCATGTCTGTAGGGAGTCTTGGTGAGATCCTGTCCCTGGCTCGCACAGGCGGAAGGCTCGATGCCACAGAGGTCAGCCTGGATCCCAGAACACACGGCACACCTGGTGGGGCATGCTCATTGGAGCATGTTCATGTGGTAAGGCTGCTTATGAGAATGTCTCAGTGTTTGTCGCTGGGAGGTCATGTGTTGGAAGCCCTATCGAGAAAAGGATTTCTTAAATATGTGTCTGGGCTCTCCCAGATCGACCCAACATAAACCAGGAAATGTTAGTTAGTTAGTTAGTTAGTCGCAGTTCCAACTTCATAGCAACGGGTTGTCCCCATTATGCTCTGTTCCTGTGCCGTGAATATCACACAAAACGCTTCCCCAGTGCCCAATGTGAAAAGTGAAAAAGACAGGAGTCTCGACAAACAACACGCCCACACAGATACACTGTGCATAATGCCGCCGCCAGAATGTCAACACAATAGTCCCCCACAAAACACCCAGTTCATTTTCCCATCTGGATGTTTCCAGAAAATGTTCTGGGACCGAACAAACTTAATTTCCAAAGGGTCGCAAACTTGGTCACATGTAAGCCCGACTTACATTCGGCCCTTCCAACCAATCATCTTTCGCACATCAGTTATCGATTATGCATGATATATTTACATTAAAATAAACATGGGTAATTTGAATAATGTGGAAAAAACAATGCATCATAAAAATGTTATAAGACAGACACGCAGACAGACAGACTGAGGGACATACATAATCGTAACCTAGCAAGACTGACACAAAGCCAGCTGGAGGCCTGACATTCGGCTAGACCACGATCCTCTTTGATAGCTCAGGCCGACAGGCTCGTGCCAGCCATGAACAAGCATTCTGGAGACTATGCTGTGGTGGCACAGTGGAAAGTGGGCGTGCCTGCCAAGCTAGTGTGCGGATTAGAATCCCCAGCACTAGAGGGATTATATTTTCGAGCAGTACGCCAGTGGAGTCCAGCAAGGCTTAACCAAGAGATTTAAAATAAAATAAAAAAAATAGTTGCGTGTACTTTACAGGACGTTGCAGTCAACCCCAGCATTTATTGACTGTTTATGATTAACTAGGCAAGTTTAGTTCAGTACTTTACCATTGCTCTCTAAACTGAAGACGGATCACACCATCTGTGTCAGCTCACTTGGGTCTGCATCCAAATCGCTCATGTTGATTTCGGACATAAAAGAAGCATTATTTCACATATTTTGGCAATTGTTTGGAAACAACAGATGGTGAGGCAGAAAGCTGTTTGCCCCAGCTCATATTTCTTGGCCTAGACTATGTGAACGCTGATTAGTTCGTACCACACCGGCATTATTTGTCAAGGGGCTACCTTTACTTTTATTTAAAATGAAGGTACAACTGGGATCCAGTATCATAGCGGGGTAGGGGTATTCCCTATCAAAGGAGAAGTAAGATGCCTCCTTCCCTCCGCTAGCCTACGGTACACCCTTGGACAAGGTAGAGTACCCGTTTAACCCCCCCCCCCCCCCTCCCCCATATCAGGGTTACGTGAAGCCATGGGTGCAGGTGGTGCATGAAGCTGAAGAGCAGCAGACAGATAGTTGTAGGTTATGGTCTCCAGCTTCACGACGGTAGGCAGAAGATCTCTTTTTGGGGGAGACAATGGCTACGGTCATTGATCAGTATGGTCATTGCTAAGAAGGAACGCAAGGACAAACTACCTTTACAGACACCAGGAACATTATGTTTTGCAGTCTCATCGATGGCGAAGGCAACCTTTTGCAAGATGAAAAACATGCTGACCAATACAAATATGTCATTTGCAACGAGAAAAAGAGTGTTGAGGTGCCACACAGAACCTGTGGTTTTGTATGGATGTGAGGCGTGGACAATGAGAAGACAAGCTGAAAAACATCTGATGGACGTTGAAATGTGGTTTCTAAAGGACATGTAAAGAATACTATGGGCAGACAGAAAAACCAATGACCAATTCCTACAAGAAATAAATGAAAACCGTAAACTAATTAGAAAAATGAGACGTAGACAGTCAACATTTTCTGGTCACGTTATGAGAAGAAATGACTTGAAGAACTTGGTAACAATTGCCAAGATCGAGGGGAAGAGAACAAATGGTGGACAGAGAATTTAATACCCGGATGGCTTGGCCACGTGGCATGTTCGAGACAAGAACACTGAACTGATCCACGACTCTGGTGATCTAATGAGATGGCAAAATATGACAGCCCATGCTTACCGGCATGGCACTTGATGATGATGATGATGATGATTATTATAGCTATAATGGAAATGTAACAAGTGATCAATGAATACATTCGTATTTTTATTAGCTCGTTCGCTTTGAAGTCGAGTGTAGTCCATACTCCTGCTGCTGCTGCTGCTGCTGCTGCTACTACTACTACTACTACTACTACTACTACTACTACTACTACTACTACTACTACTACTACTACTACTACTACTACTACTACTACTACTACTACTACTACTACTACTACTACTACTACTGCTGCTGCTGCTGCTGCTGCTGCTACTACTACTACTACTACTACTACTACTACTACTACTACTACTACTACTACTACTACTACTACTACTACTACTACTACTACTGCTGCTGCTGCTGCTGCTACTACTACTACTACTACTACTACTACTACTACTACTACTACTACTGGAAGCTGCTACTGCTACTACTACTACTACTACTGCTGGCTGCTGCTGCTACTACTACTACTACTTCTGCTGCTGCTGCTACTACTACTACTACTACTACAACAACTACTACTACTACTACTACTGCTGCTGCTGCTGCTACTACTACTACTACTACTACTACTACTACTACTACTACTACTGGAAGCTGCTACTGCTAGTGAGTGCATGGATTATGCGTGAAGTTAGCTATCCCTGTTACCAGTGTCCTTCACCCTTAGCGGAACCCTCGCCATCGTCTTCGGTGCTTGTAAATTACGTCCCAAAGTCAAGGATGAGAAGTCAACATATAAGTTCATCTGTCCGGTATGTGGAGTGAACTCACTACCCCACGGTAAGAAAAGACAGCTTCAGGTTGGCGGCAAACCTCCGAGTCACTATAATAGCAACAACAAAACTACAGCGAGATATTGACTGTAATATATTGTGATATTGACTGTAATATATTGTGATATTGACTGTAATATATTGTCATATTGACTGTAATATATTGTGCTTGTTGATATTATCTGCGTATCTCCCTGTTAACTACTCTAACGCGCTCTCTATAAGACTCGTGTACTATCTGATAACAAGTTCAAGTGCATATCGTGAAAGATTATCAGGTCCGCCAGAAGAGCAGAGTGGACAAGACCCTCCAGTAAAGCTGGGATTACATGTACAGCAGTGGGGGAAAGTTGAGACCTAGTGCCCAGTTTATCGGAGATAATCGTTGTCACTTGAGAGTGAACGAGGGAGACCAGAGTTGTGAGAGATAATGTTCCTGTAATCTTCGCCTTGGGTCAATTTTTAAAATTGTTATCTTACGCGGCTATTACAATAGCGCTTTTACAACCCTACACACAAGAATGGCTCTGTATATGATATGGCAGTCGTTGTGGGGGACCTTTGGGATCGTGAGTATAGTGCATAAGAACAGATAGATCATCAAAGCCTGGAGAAAATGGTGCTGCAGGGAGAGACCAGAGGATCTAGCCGACAAGCAAGAGTCCGAGGAAAGGCCTGATGCATACATAATCAGACTGATACTTTTAGCATTAGTATTTGGACTCTTCGCAGGTTGTTGAAGATGATGACGAAGCACGTATGGGAATGTCCGGAGTGTTGTAATGTCGATCCTTTACCCAACTCAACTCAACCTAGAATTTCATGTCCTTGCCAGGACGTCGCGTTCAACCCCAGGCTGATTTACTCGGCAATTGTACGCTCAGCAGTTGGAAGTTGCTTTCCGAACAAGAAGTTAACGTTCAAGTCCATCTGACCTGTGTAGGGAACAAACCCCGCACGACGACATCGGCGCACAGGAAGTTTAATTGTGAGATCTCTTATCCTTTCGGCCACGAAGAGCTTTAAGTCAAGCACCCGTGTACACTCCTTGGGCTTGTATTGACCATGTGGTTGTTGCCCCATATTTATATCAACCCCATCATGGGTGCGGACATCTATACCCCACAGGCCACCTTTGCTTCAGAAGATATTTCATGATACCAATTTAAGACTTGATAAGAGTATCATCACATCATTCATTCATCAAGATTGTGGCTGAGTACGTCAGACTTCAACAAGCATGTTTTAGGGTTTGCTTTCCACAGCCTTTGACGAGCCCCTTTCTACCCATCAGGGAGTGTTTGTGCATCACGTAGTGACGTCGTCATCTCTTAACTTGTCCGACATGGTAGATCCTACCAGTAGTTGCGCTACCGTCGGCATAATTGTTGTGGTCCTTTGAACACGCAAGCCAGCCTTATCACTTCAAAGTGCACACACACACACACACACACACATACACACACGCGCGCACGCACGTACGCACGCAAGCACGCACACACACAGAGAGGGAGAGAGAGAGAGAGAGAGAGAGAGAACGTGATTAACTACCTAACTAACTAACTAACTAACTAACTAACTAGCTAACGAAACAACCAGACAACCAACCAAACAACCTACTACCTAACTAATTAATTAACTGACAGACAGACTGACTGACTGACTGACTGACAAACTGACTGACTGACTGAATAATTAACTGACTGACTAACTGACTAACCAGACAACCAACCAACCAACCAAACAACCTACTACCTAACTAATTAACTAACTGACAGACTGACTGACTGCCTGACTGACTGCCTGCCTGACTGACTGACGGACAGACTGACTGACTGACTGACTGACCGACTAATTAACTAACAAACCAAACAATCAACCAAACAACCTATTACCTAACTAATTAACTAACTAACAGACTGACAGACTGACTGACTGCCTGCCTGCCTGACTGACTGACTGACTGACAGACTGACTGACTGACTAACTAACTAACCAAACAACCAACCAACCAACCAAACAACCTACTACCTAACTGATTAACTAACTGACAGACAGACTGACTGACTGACTGATTGACTGACTGACTGACTGACTAACCAAACAACCAACCAACCAAACAACCTACTACCTAACTAATTAACTAACTGTCAGACTAACTGACAGACTGATTGACTGACTGACTGATTGACTGACTGATTGACTGACTGACTGACTGACTAACCAAACAACCAACCAACCAACCAAACAACCTACTACCTAACTAATTAACTAACTGACAGACTGACTGACTGACTGATTGACTGACTGACTAACTAACCAAACAACCAACCAACCAACAAAACAACCTACTACCTAACTAATTAACTAACTGTCAGACTAACTGACTGATTGACTGACTGATTGACTGACTGATTGACTGACTGATTGACTGACTGATTGACTGACTGATTGACTGACTGATTGACTGACTGACTGACTGACTGACTAACCAAACAACCAACCAACCAACCAAACAACCTACTACCTAACTAATTAACTAACTGACAGACTGACTGACTGACTGACTGCTTGACTGACTGACTAACTAACCAAACAACCAACCAACCAACAAAACAACCTACTTCCTAACTAATTAACTAACTGTCAGACTAACTGACTGACTGACTGACTGACTGACTGACTGACTCACAGACCAACCAACCAACCTACTACCAAACTAATTAACTAACTGACAGACTGACTGACTGACTGACTGCCTGCCTGACTGACTGACTGACAGACTGCCTGACTGACTGACCGACTGAATGACTGACTGACTAAATAACTAACTAACTAACTAACTAACTAACTTACTAACTAACTGAGTGACTGACTAACTGACTGACTGACTAACTAACTATCTAACTAACTGACTAACTAACAACATACGAGCTCATTGTCATGATTTCACTGTGTATCAGCCAGATAATGACAATACAGACGGTCATATTCATAGCCTGTGTGCAAAGCCACATTTGGTTTTAACCAGGACAGAAAAACCAATAAAGTCTGAATGCACAGCTGCAGTTGTTGACAACTAATGGCAGGTAGATCAAAGACACCGCTAACCTTAAGAAGTCTCCAACATCAAACAGGAAAATCGTCTTTGACAGTCCCCACAAGAGGGAAAATTGTAGGCATATGTTGAAAAAAGGGGGAGATAATCTACTCTTGTGACATTGATTAAACCCAAGGGAGAGAATTTATTCAGAAATGGATAATCTACCCTTGAACCACTTTTGTTAACATAAAAAAAAAGAAGTCACATGACCAATTCCAGGCCTTTGCCAAAAACACGATTTGAGGACAACTAATGTAACTTTGACAGCTGATGTGTGCAGAAGTGAAAATTGGCTTGATCCGTGTGAATAGAATCGTCTGTGTTGGTTTTATGTAACCCATGTCTTTATGGCGAATGGCGTATTCAATTCAGGATTTGAGTCAGAATGGCATAAGGTTCCTTTAGGTCACTCAAGTCACTGAGAATGGAGACCTTGGTGCAGGCAGTTGGTCAACATCTTTTGCACTTAGCCCATGATAAAAAGGGTTTACGGGAACAAGCATAAGAGGGATTATCAAACGTCACACATTAACAGAATACAAGAAATTGTTTTCTCCGCACCATTTTGGAGGAAGACCAATCGTCAAATTAATGTTTCAAACATCACTTGGGAACAGAATAGTAGAAAGTGAATTTCTTTTACACCACCTGGGAAAAGACCAGTGGGCAGTATGTTTTACACGACAGATGAACAAACAAAGAGATACAGTTATTCCCCATCACATGGGAATAAATCAGTATAAATTGATTAGGAAGTTAGTATAACAATGGTCTTGTGAACAGTAGACACTTGAGACAGGAAGTACATTTATTTCAAAGAACAGTATGTTCGTGTCCTCACTAGACAAGGGTGTTATAAGTATAAGAACAAATTAGACATATACTAACTGTATGATCCAGACAGGATTTAGGGTCGGACTGTGACTAGTTCTTTTGAGTGATCAAACAGCCACCGGTGGAAATCTACATCTAGCAGGATGGACACATACCTGGGTGAGGACATCGTGGAATGAATGAGGATATGGTGTGATCCTTTCTGGGATGATAGGGCTGGGCTCTTCAGCTACCTGGTCTATGTCCGCACCCAATAGAAATATTCGACACACATTCTACACTTTACACACACACACACTTCTCACACCTATACTCTTGGTTTAATAAATTATTTTGTATTTATTTGTTAAAGCTTGAGTTGTGGAGTATGTTATGTTGGGGAAAAGTGAGAGGGGGCATGATACATGGGTGAGTGAGAGTAAGAAAGAGGTGTTTGCAGACCGACGGAGTTTTGTGGACGGAGTCTGGTGGTTTCTCTAGGACAATAATATTGGGGTAATAAAAATGTAGTGTTGATTCCCCACACTCCAGGGACAACACGAAAGTAAGTAAGGAAGACTTACGACATTTATTGGGGGCTCGTAAACGTGATCTTTGGACTGTGGGATCTCTCGTAAACGTGATCTTTGGATCGTGGGATCTCTCGTAGACGGGATCTTTTGACAGCGGGATCCTCTGACAACGGGTTCTTTAGACACCGGATCTTTTGTTAAAAGACGGAGATATTGTTAGAGAGAGAATCCAGCTAGAGTGAATATGGATAGGGGTTAGGATATATATCTTACCTGTTGACACTTCACACGTCTGCATAGGTCTGTGGTCCTGATTCTGCTCTTGTCACTGAGTGATTGTGTTGTGTGTGGTCTTAATTATTAGATTAACAGTGATTGTTCATTATATATATATTCCTCTTGGAGATAATCTGCACCCTATCTGCTGTCTGAAAAATGGCCACTCCTAAATTAACTGGGGCAGAACTAAGGGCAAAGGGGGAAGGAATGGGGTTGTCTGGTTCAGCTTTAACGGATTACATACAGGAAGTGGAGAGAGAGTATCGTCAAGCAGAAAGAGATGATCGGAAGGCCGAATTGGAATTGAGGAAGATGGAGTTAGAAACTAAGAGGATAGAAGCTGAGCAAGCCACTAGAAGGATGGAACTTGAAGCTGAGCAGGCAGTCAAGAAATTGGAAGTGGAGGAAGCTGCTAGGAAACGGGAAGCAGAGCAGGAGGCTCAGAAAAGGGAGCACGAGTACAGGATGAGGGAACTTGAGTTGAAGAGACAATCTAATGGGGAAACTGAGGGTGCAGTTGGAGGTTCCTCAGTCCCAGGCTCAATTTCAGCAGGTGGACATAGTTACCATGCTATGAAGTTTCCTCTAGCAATCTACGAGGAGGACAAGGAGAAGATTGACCAGTACCTTCAACGCTTCGAGGCCATGTCCGTGGTTATGGGTCTGGACCGTGAAAAATGGAATCTCAAGCTATCCCAGGGATTACGCGGGACCGGCTACGAGGTTTATTCTCGCCTGCCACCAGGACATGAGAACAACTATGACGAATTGAAGACGGCTCTGCTGAAACGATTCGAGGTTACGTCACATACCTACCGGAAAAAATTTCGAGTAGCGAAACGAGAACCGGGAGAGTTGTTTGCCGCCTACGGTTTGCGTCTAAAATCCTATCTTTACAAGTGGATGGATTTGGCAGGGTTCGCACATGACTATGAGAGTCTGAAAGAACTCATGGTGGTCGACCAGCTGTAGAAGCAAATGTCAAAACCTCTCAGGACATTCCTGAGAGAACAAGGAGCGGAACGTATTGACCTCGTGACAAAATTAGCAGAACGGTTCGTAGAGG
This sequence comes from Cepaea nemoralis, assembly GCA_014155875.1. Classification (NCBI taxonomy): domain Eukaryota; kingdom Metazoa; phylum Mollusca; class Gastropoda; order Stylommatophora; family Helicidae; genus Cepaea; species Cepaea nemoralis. Next base: position 11,651 of record JACEFZ010022664.1, on the reverse strand, counting down.
TACATGGGGAGGCCGGGGAAAACCTTCCCACCAACACCAAAAGTCAGGAGAAACATGACAAGAAGAAAGCCAAAAGCTCAGGAACAAAAAAGGGGGGACCTTATGTGCAAAAATCAGAGGATAGTTCAGAGAAGACGAAGGAGGGAAGCAAGAAAACCAAAACCAAAACGACCGTGGTCGGAGAAGTGGTGTTCAATTTGTAAGTCACCCACTCACAATACGAGGGACTGCAAATCGAAAGCTAAGAGCCCTCACTTCGCAGCATGTCAAGTGACTTCCAAGGAGGTTGTCACGGAAAATGCCAAAGTCAGCAAGAAGGCTCGCCATCAGGAGAGCTCACTCAAGGCCGGTACTAGAAAATCTAGGACAGGGAAATGGTGCAATCAATGCAAGTCAAACACGCACAATGTTATTGACTGCAGGGAAGAGTCAGGAGATTCTCAATTCGTTATGTGCCCCGGGAGACCTAAGGTGGAGCCCACTGAACAGGTCGAGGCCGACGAAGAGACTCCAGACCAGGAAAAACCACCTGTAGTGGAATTGGTAGAGGTTAACGGTCGTCAAGTGGAGTGTTTGTACGACACAGGCCTGGACGGGGAGGCCGTGATTTCTGCGGATCTGGTACACCCAGAACAATTCACAGGTGAGACCATGGAAATACAGCCTGCACAGAAGAGTGCTGTAGCCATGAAGTTGCCCATTGCTAACGTGGAGATTCGGTCAAGATATGTCACCGGCACAATCAAGGCTGCTGTATTGACCGATCCCATTTTCCCAGTAATCCTCGGTTGCCGGTATGTCTTTCTGGGATTGCCCAGGGAGCCAATCCATATGGGAGCAATACAGACTCGCTCTCAGACCAGAACGGAAGAGGCAGAAGCAATTGTGACTAACCCACTGCCGGGGGAGCTACGAACTGCCCAGAGTGAGGATGATACTTTACGTCCTTGCTACAAAAAGCTGCAGAAAAGTGCTGATCCACCAGGACGGGGTCAGTACTACATGAAGAACAGGATACTCTACAGGAGAGCAGGAAGGGGAAACAACCTATACGGTCAGTTGGTCGTTCCGAAAGCTCACCGGTCCCAGATTCTTCATATGGGGCATACCATCTCCTTTAGTGGACACATGGGTATTGCCGCCACCATGCAGCGGATTTCCTGCCACTACTATTGGCCGGGAATGACAGAGGATGTGCGTCGGTATGTGAAGTCATGCCCTGAGTGCCAGAGGGTGGCACCGAAACACTGGACAGCACCGGTGGTCTTGGGTGAGATGCCCATTATGAACTCTCCTTTCGAGAGGGTAGCCATCGATATCGTGGGTCCACTTCCCAGGACTAGGAAGAGGAACCTGTATATACTCACAATGGTGGATTGCTGTACAATGTGGGGTGAAGCCATACCGTTGACCACGATTGACTCGAAACGAGTGGCGGATGCACTGATGGAGGCCTTTACAAGATTAGGCTTTCCAGATCAAATTCTGACGGACAATGGGTCCCAGTTTTGTGGAAAACTCATGGAGGAGGTATTTAGAGTGTTTCACTCTAACCACATACATACCAGCCCTTACCATCCTCAAGCCAATGGACAAGTAGAGCGTTTCAACGGCACGTTGATGACAATGCTCAGGAAACTGGCGCAGGAAAAACCTGATAGGTGGGATGAATATATCCCAGCAGCACTCTTTGCCTATCGGGAAGTTCCTCATGGCTCAACAGGACTACCACCCGCTACGTTGCTGTTTGGTCGTCCAATTAAAGGACCGTTGGAAGCCATGTTGAGGAGTGTGACTGAAGAGGAGACGTCAGAAGAAGTGATCTCTTCCTATAAATACGTGGAGGAACTAAAAGAAAAACTCCACAAAGGATGGACTCTGGCAAATCAAAACTTGAAAAAGGCCAGGAAAAGACATGCGGCTTACTACAACCGTAGGTCTAAAGACAGATCTCTAGAGGTGGGAGACAAAGTTTTGTTGCTACTCCCAACGGGAAACAACAAACTGGAGATAGGTTGGCAAGGACCATTTCCCGTGGAAAGGGTGATATCCAGAACCAACTATCAGATCCGGATCAGGGGAAAGTCGAAGATTTTCCATATCAATCTCTTGCGGAAATACGAAGAGAGACCCGGAGAAAAAGCAGCTCACCTCATGGCAATGGCAGTTGCAGTGGAGACAGAAGTGGGAACCAGCGAGGGCAGGGAATATCCCTGGTACACCAGGAAACCTACAAGGATGTGCAGGTGAACCCTGATCTGACCTCCCAGGAGAGGGAGAAGATAACCCAGGTTCTCAGGTCTCATAAGGAGATACTGATTGATAAACCAGGACGAACGAGGTTGGTGGAGTTCGAGATGACGTTGACCACACAGGAGCCTGTTCGCCAAAAGGTTTACCCAGTGCCCTTCTCTAAAGAAAAGGCCCTGGAGGAGGAAATACAAAAACTGCTGGAGGATGACGTGATTGCACCATCCACATCCCCATACAATGCGGGGGTAGTTTGTTACGGAAACCAAGTGGAGAACACCGGTTGTGTATAGACTACCGACTTCTGAACAGTCATACACAATTTCAGGTGGAACCTTTGCCGAATCCAACGCAGTTATTCGCTAGGCTCCATAAGGCTCGGTACTTTTCAAAGGTGGATCTGAGTCGGGGGTACTATCAAATACCAGTCAAACCGGAGATTCGACCACTGCTGGCCTTCAGTACACCCAGTGGACACTACGAATTCAAGGTCATGCCCTTTGGACTCAGCAATGCACCTAGTGTGTTTACACGTATGATGAGGACATTACTAGATCCTTTACAGGATCCGGCCATCATCTCCTTCATGGATGATATTCTGATTTCCAGTGACAGCTTGGATGACCATTTGCAATCCTTGGAGAGAGTGTTTAATAGACTCAAGGAAGCAGGGCTTACCGCTCGTCCAACCAAGTGCATGATTGGTTACCAGACTCTGGAATTTCTAGGTCACACCATCACTCCAGGACACATTGTCCCAGAAGAGAAGAACCTGGAGAAAATCAGAAATGCCCCAAGGCCAAAAACGAAGAAGGACGTGCGATCTTTTCTCTCGGTGTGTGGATTCTACCAGAAATTTATCCCACATTTCACTGAACTAGGAGCTCCATTGACGGAAACCTTGAAAAAGGGATTCCCGGACCAAATCATTTGGACACCAGAATGTGAGACTGCCTATAATCAGTTAAAGGAGGCCTTGGTCAGCAAACCTGTATTACAGCTCCCGAACCTTTCCAAACCATTTGTGTTGAGAACTGATGCAAGTGGGATTGGGATTGGGGCAGCTTTGTTACAGGAAGGGAAAGACGATGCTTCGGTTTTGAAACCTGTGGCATACGCAAGCAAGAATCTACTCCAGGCTGAGAGGAATTATTCGACCATCGAGAGAGAGTGCTTGTCTCTCGTATGGGCCGTGCAAAAATTCCAGCCCTATTTGTATGGAGTTAAGTTTCGGGTCCAGTCAGATCATCAGCCCCTGATGTTCCTGGCTACTTCTCAGAAGCTCAACGCCCGTTTGATGCGGTGGTCGTTGTTACTTCAACCCTACAATTTCACAGTGGAGTATATTCCTGGGAAGGAAAATGTTGGAGCGGACTTCTTATCAAGACACCAAGCTCCTGAAGAAGAGGAATGAATCATCTGGATTGAATTCACAGTGGAGAAGAGTGAGATGAACTACTCTCTTAAGAGGGGGCCTATGTCATGATTTCACTGTGTATCAGCCAGATAATGACAATACAAACGGTCATATTCATAGCCTGTGTGCAAAGCCACATTTGGTTTTAACCAGGACAGAAAAACCAATAAAGTCTGAATGCACAGCTGCAGTTGTTGACAACTAATGGCAGGTAGATCAAAGACACCGCTAACCTTAAGAAGTCTCCAACATCAAACAGGAAAATCGTCTTTGACAGTCCCCACAAGAGGGAAAATTGTAGGCATATGTTGAAAAAAGGGGGAGATAATCTACTCTTGTGACATTGATTAAACCCAAGGGAGAGAATTTATTCAGAAATGGATAATCTACCCTTGAACCACTTTTGTTAACATAAAAAAAAAAGAAGTCACATGACCAAATCCAGGCCTTTGCCAAAAACACGATTTGAGGACAACTAATGTAACTTTGACAGCTGATGTGTGCAGAAGTGAAAATTGGCTTGATCCGTGTGAATAGAATCGCCTGTGTTGGTTTTATGTAACCCATGTCTTTATGGCGAATGGCGTATTCAATTCAGGATTTGAGTCAGAATGGCATAAGGTTCCTTTAGGTCACTCAAGTCACTGAGAATGGAGACCTTGGTGCAGGCAGTTGGTCAACATCTTTTGCACTTAGCCCATGATAAAAAGGGTTTACGGGAACAAGCATAAGAGGGATTATCAAACGTCACACATTAACAGAATACAAGAAATTGTTTTCTCCGCACCATTTTGGAGGAAGACCAATCGTCAAATTAATGTTTCAAACATCACTTGGGAACAGAATAGTAGAAAGTGAATTTCTTTTACACCACCTGGAAAAGACCAGTGGGCAGTATGTTTTACACGACAGGTGAACAAACAAAGAGATACAGTTATTCCCCATCACATGGGAATAAATCAGTATAAACTGATTAGGAAGTTAGTATAACAATGGTCTTGTGAACAGTAGACACTTGAGACAGGAAGTACATTTATTTCAAAGAACAGTATGTTCGTGTCCTCACTAGACAAGGGTGTTATAAGTATAAGAACAAATTAGACATATACTAACTGTATGATCCAGACAGGATTTAGGGTCGGACTGTGACTAGTTCTTTTGAGTGATCAAACAGCCACCGGTGGAAATCTACATCTAGCAGGATGGACACATACCTGGGTGAGGTCATCGTGGAATGAATGAGGATATGGTGTGATCCTTTCTGGGATGATAGGGCTGGGCTCTTCAGCTACCTGGTCTATGTCCGCACCCAATAGAAATATTCGACACACATTCTACACTTTACACACACACACTTCTCACACCTATACTCTTGGTTTAATAAATTATTTTGTATTTATTTGTTAAAGCTTGAGTTGTGGAGTATGTTATGTTGGGGAAAAGTGAGAGGGGGCATGATACATGGGTGAGTGAGAGTAAGAAAGAGGTGTTTGCAGACCGACGGAGTTTTGTGGACGGAGTCTGGTGGTTTCTCTAGGACAATAATATTGGGGTAATAAAAATGTAGTGTTGATTCCCCACACTCCAGGGACAACACGAAAGTAAGTAAGGAAGACTTACGACACTCATGTTATCGTGCTTCTGACCATACCTTGTTCCTGTGTACAACAGGATGGCTAACATCTTCAACCAGTCCACCATGCAGCGGATTTCTGCCATGAGCACCAAGAGAGAGGCCAGCATCTGCTTCATTCTCAACGGTCCCCTGTTGATTGTCTACGGCATGAGTCTGCTGCTTGTTGGTGTGATTATGTTCGCTTACTTCAGCTTCCTCCAGTGTGATCCCATCAAGGTAAGACATGTTACTTCAGCTTCCTCCAGTGTGATCCCATCAAGGTAAGACAGGATACTTCAACTTCCTCCAGTGCCATCCCATCAAGGTAAGACAGGATACTTCAGCTTCCTCCAGTGCGATCCCATCAAGGTAAGACAGGATACTTCAGCTTCCTCCAGTGTGATCCCATAAAGGTAAGACAGGATACTTTAGCTTCCACCAGTGCGATCCCATCAAGGTAAGACAGGATACTTCAGCTTCCTCCAGTGTGATCCCATCAAGGTAAGACAGGATACTTCAGCTTCCTCCTGTATGATCCCATCAAGGTAAGACAGGATATTTCAGCTTCCTCCAGTGTGATCCCATCAAGGTAAGACAGGATACTTCAACTTCCTCCAGTGTGATCCCATCAAGGTAAGACAGGATACTTCAACTTCCTCCAGTGCCATCCCATCAAGGTAAGACAGGATACTTCAGCTTCCTCCAGTGCGATCCCATCAAGGTAAGACAGGATACTTCAGCTTCCTCCAGTGTGATCCCATAAAGGTAAGACAGGATACTTTAGCTTCCACCAGTGCGATCCCATCAAGGTAAGACAGGATACTTCAGCTTCCTCCAGTGTGATCCCATCAAGGTAGGACAGGATACTTCAGCTTCCTCCTGTATGATCCCATCAAGGTAAGACAGGATATTTCAGCTTCCTCCAGTGTGATCCCATCAAGGTAAGAGTGGTTACTTCAGTTTCCTCCAGTGTGATCCCATCAAGGTAAGAGCGGTTACTTCAGTTTCCTCCAGTGTGATCCCATCAAGGTAAGAGTGGTTACTTCAGTTTCCTCCAGTGTGATCTCATCAAGGTAAGAGCGGTTACTTCAGCTTCCTCCAGTGTGATCCCATCAAGGTAAGAGCGGTTACTTCAGTTTCCTCCAGTGTGATCCCATCAAGGTCAGAGCAGTTACTTCAGTTTTTTCCAGTGTTATCCCATCAAGGTAAGAGCGGTTACTTCAGTTTCCTCTAGTGTGATCCCTTCAAGGTAACATCAGGTACTTCAGTTTTCTCCAATGTGATCCCATCAAGGTAAGATCAGATCAGTTTTCTTCAATGTGATCCCATCAATGTAACATCAGATCCTTCAGTTTACCCCAGTGTGATCCCTTCAAAGTTATATCAGATCAGTTTTCTCCAATGTTATCACATCAAGGTAAGATCAGATACTTCAGTTTCCTCCAATGCGATCCCATCAAGGTAAGAGCAATTAATGGGGTCAATAATACCATTGTGAGGTGTCATGGCAGAACATCAGGAATACCTCCAAACACCAATGGTACTTCGATTGTGAGAATTCAATGGGTTTTATGCACTGGTCATGCTGGGGTGCGAGTAAATGAACAGTCTGATAGGCTGGTAGGGATGCACCTCTCGGTGGTAGATTACTTATGGACAAGGGAGAGGCGTTCGGGCGCCTGTGGGACCAGGTGGAAAAAGCGGTGGAACAGACTGATAACCCGTATGTGCGGAGAGAATGATATGGCAGGAGGTTGTCAGGGGTTCTGGACGAATCTTAAACTGAGGGAAGACCAGGAGACCTTTAATCAGATGGCAGTTGGACCCATTAGCAGTATGACTCTTCGCTGGCTGTTGAATGAGGGGATGGAGCGCGTGTGGGAATGTCCTGAGGGCAGTGTCGTGTCTTATCTCATCTCAACTCAACTCTGCTACACAAATATTGCAACATCAACGACATTTGTCTTCCTATCATAAGACATGTTTGTACATTTCTCACTCATGTCAAGTTAATTAATATCTGTCTATGATGTGGAGACGGCACTGCCGTAACTTCCATTGTCTAAAACAAATGCTTAAAGAGAGGACTCTTTACACTCGTTTTTTAAATGTCCACGAAGAATAAACTGATCTTGCTGTTTGTCGATAGTCTCCTTTGAAATGTTGGAATATGTCTACACTCTTGCTTTTTTTACAATGAAAATTCACTACACATACTTCTTCTGTACCAAAGCATGAAATCAATATTAACATCTAGAAAGATTAACAATGAATAAAACATGAGAAATGTCAAATGTTATGTATATTCATTACTACCATATGGCGCGGAAGCCTGGACATTGAACAAGCAATTAGAATGTCGAATAGAGGCCCAGGACAACTGTCGTTATTTCCTTTGTCTAGAGTAATTAATGTGGATGTAGTGTTTCTTGTGTCTACAGTAATTAATGTGGTTGTGATTGTTTTCCTTGTCTACGATGATTAATGTGGCTGTTGTTGTTTCCATTCTCTGCAGTAATTAATGTGCCTGTGACTGTTTCCCTTGTCTACAGTGATTAATGTGGCTGTTCTTGTTTTCTTTGTCTATTGTAATTAATGTAGTTGTGATTGTTTCCCTGGACTATAGTAATTAATGTGACTGTTGTTGTTTCCCTTGTCTACAATAGTTATCGGGACAGCAGTTGTTTTTCCTTTATTAAGTATCTAATATGAATTTTGTTGTTTCGCCCGTATACAGTAATTATTGTGACTATGATTACTTCCTCTGTCTTCGGTAATATAAGCCATTGTGGTTGTTTCCCTGTCTATAATGATTGATGTTACTGTGGTTGTTTCCCCTGTCTATAACGATAGATGTGACTGTGGTTTTTTCCCCTTGTCTACAGTAATTAATTCGTGTGATTGTTTGCCTTCTCCAGAGTGGCATGCTCACAGATGGCAACCAGATACTCCCATTCTACGTCCTGCACGTGCTTCGTGACCTCCCGGGGATGTCTGGTCTCTACATGGGGACCTTGTTTAGTGGCGGACTCAGCACCATCTCTTCTGGTAATCAGTCGTACATTTCTGTATCTTGTTTCATATTTTTCTATTCGTTAAATAAACATCTCAAAGTGTCTAGTATTTATATTGTTTATTCTTCTATTCATTTTGGTTATATTAGAGTCACTAGTATTTATATTTTATATGTTTCTATTCTTTTCTTTGATATTAATAATATTAATATTATTTCATATTCAAGTTCTTAACCATTATCCTCTTTAGACGGGAAGTCTCCTTCAAATTAATATCCTATTTGTGGCTGACTCGGTTACAGGATTATTAATCTCACTGGCTTTTTTCCCAGTCGCCACGATGTTTTCCAAAGTCTCTCCCTTAATATACTTGTACTCGCAGTTTTCTAATGTCTGCCTTTTTATTATATTCCCGAGAACGATGTTTTTCATTGTCTGTCTTGTTATTATATTCCCAGAGAACGATGTTTTCCAATGTCTGCTTTTTTATTATATTCCCAGAGAACGATGTTTTACAATATACCAATATTGCTATAAACATGTTCATCCGTTATCAATAAGTTATTTATTATAAATGTGTACACCATTTAACAATAGACAGGGGTGTTTGTTTGAAACCTATACACTGTGAAATAATGGAAGGGACTAGCCAAAACAGCCCATATGTATATATAATTCCGATACATAATATTACTGTGCACAAATATGTTTAATTACCTTAGTATAGCTGATTGATTCAGTAATTCATTAGCCTGAGAATAATCATCATTATTTGCCATGTCGATAAGCGTGGTCGGTCATGTTTCGCTATCTTGTATTATTGTCTTGGATCAAGTCTCTGTTCTTGTCTCGATCATGCCATGTGGCTAATCCATCCAGATATTTACCTCTCTGCCTTCCCTTTGTTCTTTTCCCTTAAACATGCCAGCTTTCACCAAGTTTTCTAGTTTATTTCTTCATATAACGTTCCCCAAAAATCTTGACTGTTTAATTTCTCTATTCAGTTTACGATTCTCAGTTGCTACTTGTATGACTTTCTCATTGATTGTTCTGTCTGATGTCTGAAATTATTAAGCTGAAATAGCTCTACATGCTGATTGCTTTGCTTGTATTCTCTTCAGGGATGAACTCTCTGGCTGCAAACACAGTGGAGGACCTTCTGAAGGGGCCCATGAATGCACTACCTGAGAGGACAGTGATACTGTGCACTAAAGCTTTTGTCGTTCTCTATGGAGCAATCATCGTTGGTTTAGCTTATGGAGCTAGTTCCGTCCAGGGACCGGTGACCCAGATGAGCACGTCCGTCTTCGGCGCCTGCGGAGGTCCCATCTTCGGCATGTTCTTGATGGGACTCTTGGTGCCTTGGGCTAACAAGTATGGTGCCTTGGCAGGAGGAGCTGTAGCCATCATCTTCAACATCTTCCTTGCGGTAACCGGCCAACTCTATGGAAGAAAGCCTAGAAAACTGCCACCTGTGTCAACGGCAAATTGTCCTAATTCTCGAAATATCAGTTTTGTATCGTCCAACTATGTATTCACAAACACATCTTTAGGAAAAAACGCGTTGACGGATGTTCCCTTTGATAATTACACAACCTTGTCGCCAACAGCAAGCAGTCATATTCTTCCAAGCTCAGAAAGTTCACTGATTGGCATCAACACACAAGATTATGGCTTCTTTTTGTTCGATATATCCTATGTTTGGTATAGCCTCATTGGCACTACGGTGGCCTTACTTGTTGGCCTTCTCGTTAGCTATCTCAGCCGGGGGTTGACCAAGTCCCAGCCTAAGCCGGAGCTGCTGTTGCCATGTATGCGTAGATTTTGTTCACCGTCCTCAGATGCTGACGTTAAGAAGGTGGATCTCAGTAGCAGGGAGTATACGGACATGCCACTGAAGAAACTACCACGTACAGATAAACATTAGCAATGGCAATACAAATTTGGATGAAACCTACCAGGCCAATCAGCTCGCAAAATGTATACCTCTAGCTCAGGGGTCTCCAAACTACGGCCCGCTGGCCGGATCTGGCCCGCGACGTCATTTCATCCGGCCCGCCGACGGTACCCAAACTTTCTTGATATAACATATGGAACACGAGAGTTTGTGTCACAATTTAAATATAAATAGTATGTTTACAATAATAGGAGATCATCACACGTGCGAAGACCTCCTGGCTGCTATATGTCTTAAATTTACTATTTTCAGTTATAAATTATTGTATCTAGATTTTCTTGTTTATTGTATTGTCTGCTTATTTGGCGACATCCCAAGTCCTTCCCCGGCTCATTGTAGCGATGCCTACGCTCTGACTTTATCAAGGTTTCCATGGCAAAGCACACACACACACACACACACCAGCGCGCGCGCATCTTTCCTCCCCCAGATGCGTCCGGCTGTCAACACAGGTCCGATGCTCCATATTTACTTATTTTTGCCAGGCATCCATTTTATACGTATGTAACAACGATTTCTTTGTTTGACAGTGATAGGTAAGTGAACTACAAGTGTGAATAGACGCAATAACGTAACAAACGTAGCATAAAAATGCCATAGAATCTTTGTGTTATTACAGCTGTCAGATCCTACCTGGCTGTCAAAGTTGTCATGTTTGGTTGACATCACATCCTACATAAATGAACTGAATTTGAAACGTCAGAGAGAGAATACCCTCGTCTGCGATCTCTACAGAATCATCATAGGATTTCGGAGAAAGCTGTCATTGTTTGAAGCACAACTGGAAGGAGAAAACTTTTCTCATTTTCACAGTTCCAAAGTGTTTTGCGCTACAATCGCCGAAGATGTCAACCTCTATTTTCCGGAAAAAAAAAAAAATATTCGTGACTTGAAAAAGCATATTTTGGAGAGATTTTAGATCTTGACAGAACTGAGAGTGACATTCTTATGTTCCAGAATCCGTTCGATTGTAACCTTGATGATGTGCCAGTTGAACTACAGTTGGAGCTCATTGATTTGCAAGCAAATGGCCTGTTGAAAGAGAAGCACAGAGAAGGAAAACTTGTTGAATTTTGCCGTCACAAATGAAGTATGTGAAGTCAACTCATTGAACGAGATTGTCTTATGAACATTTGAAAGCAATTCTTTTTGATTGGCTGCAGCAATTCCAAACCAAACATTGATGATATCTTGAAAGCAAAATATCAGTTTCACAAATCTCACTAACCTTTTGTTGCTGCTTTGTTTGTGAGATTGAGATATGTGCACACTAGGTCTGATGTAACTATCTTTTCGCTAACGTCGCCTACGTTGATATTTTTTGTTAGAAATAAATATGTCTGCTGTCTTTTTTTTTGTTTTGTTTTTGTGTGCGTTGTACGACACTCATCCATGATT
>JACEFZ010022663.1:0-22607 GCA_014155875.1 Cepaea nemoralis | reverse complement strand
AGAGAGAGGAGAGAGAGGTGTGTAAGATTGACAATTTTCATATCAACTGCAAGGGCGATGGACATATATTTCTCTTTAACAGTTTTTTTTTTAAGCATATCCTTTTTACAGGACTTAGCTGTCAACACCAGCATCTTTCAGCTGTATGTTGATCTCTTGGCAAGATTACGCTCAGTAGTTTGCCATTGCTTTCTGAGCGGCCGGCTCACATACCCCGTAAGTTACCGATGCGATTCGAACCACTGCTGATTTTAACCGTCATCACGTTACCTGACGAGAGTATACGAGATTACGGAGAAAAGTCATAACCTCTAAGCCACGAAGCCGGCCTTTAACAGTTAGGGTGATAATATATATTTTTCTTCACTACAAGGGCGATAGAATATATTTCTCTTCAACAGCAAGGGCGATATCATATATTTCTCTTCAACTGCAAGGGTGACAACAAATATTTCTCTTCCACGGCAAGGGTGACAACAAATATTTATCTTCAACTGCAAGGGCGATAAGATATATTTCTCTTCAACTGCAAGGATGATAACATATATTTCTCTTCAACTGCAAGGATGACAACAAATATTTATCTTCAACTGCAAGGGTGACAACAAATATTTCTCTTCAACGGCAATGGCGATAACATTTATTTCTCTTCAACATTTAGGGTGACAACATATATTTCTCTTCAACAGTTAAGGCGATAATATATATTCCTCTTCAACTGCAAACTGGAAACAAATATTTTTCTTCAACTGCAAGGGCGGCAACAAATATTTCTCTTCAACTGCAAGAGCGATAGCATATATTTCTCCTCAACTGCAAGGACAACAACAAATATTTTTCTTCAACTGCAAGGGAGACAACAAATATTTACCTTCAAATGCAAGAGCGATAACATATATTTATATTCAACATTTAGCGTGACAACACATATTCCTCTTCAACTGCAAGGATGATAACATATATTTCTCTTCAACTGCAAGGATGACAACAAATATTTATCTTCAACTGCAAGGGTGACAACAAATATTTCTCTTCAACGGCAATGGCGATAACATTTATTTCTCTTCAACATTTAGGGTGACAACATATATTTCTCTTCAACAGTTAAGGCGATAATATATATTCCTCTTCAACTGCAAACTGGAAACAAATATTTTTCTTCAACTGCAAGGGCGGCAACAAATATTTCTCTTCAACTGCAAGAGCGATAGCATATATTTCTCCTCAACTGCAAGGACAACAACAAATATTTTTCTTCAACTGCAAGGGAGACAACAAATATTTACCTTCAAATGCAAGAGCGATAACATATATTTATATTCAACATTTAGCGTGACAACACATATTCCTCTTCAACAGCAAGGGTGACAACATATATTTCTCTTCATCAGTTAGGGCGATAACATACATTTCTATTTAACAGTTATAGTGACAACATATATTTCTCTTCAACAGTAAAGGCGATAACATATTTCTCTTCAACAGTAAAGGTGATAACATATATTTCTCTTCAACTGTAAGGGCACCGGCTTCGTGGCCGAGGGGTTAGCAGCTTTCTCCGCTAACCCCGAATACTCTCGTCACGTGACGCGACGAGAATTAGCAGTGGTTCGAATCGCAAAAGTGACTTATGAGAGTATGGAGCCGGTCGCTCAGAAAGTCGTGGCGTGCTGATGAGCGTAATCTAGCCTAGGAATCAACATACAGCTGAAAGATGCTGGTGTTGACCGCAATATCCTGAAACAGGATGGAAACGCGGGGAAAAAAAAAAAAAAAAACTGTAAGGGCGACAACATATGTTTCTCATTAATAATAAGGGCGATAACATATATTTCTTATTAATATTAATGACGGCAACATGCAAGTCTCTTCAGCTGTAAGGGCGACAACATACATATCTCATTAAAAGGGCGACAACATACATATCTCATTAACAGTAAGTGCGACAACGAACTGACATTGAGGCATTCAAGACAACACTTAGAAATATACACAGCCTCAGTTAGGAAATGAACATTCACTTACAATTAGATGCCGATGACGATGCCAGAGTCAGCTTCCCGCGAGTCCGCGAGATCCGGGAAAGTGGTTTTCTGTGACTCGAACCCGCGGACATTTTCCTCTGTTACACAATACACAGTGGACCGTCTACAATAGGACGCCCTGTTTATACGTCTGACGTCGAATACTCCATGAAAAATGGCTGCACGTCGTGGTTCTAATAACTGGCGAATTACAGTTGTCATAAACAGATGTCGCAGGCACTACTAACAACACAAACAAACCACAATGAATATTTGAAGGATGCTGTGTTGGTTGGTTGTAACTCCTACAGAAGACGGAGTTTTAACTCAGTGGCATTCAAGTAGTCGAAAGGCTTTAAAAAGACTTCATTGCACTGGATGTCATCCCATATGGCTCGGTCTCTTTCCTACCGAAAGCGTCGCACAAAGCACGAACAAAGTAGCTCCAGCGACAACCCCTGGGAGTCTCATATAAAACTGCATTCGTTAACCGAACGACGTAGCCTGGAATCCAACCCACAACATTCGCAGCTCGAGGCAAGCAGCGTAACCACTTTACAAATCAAACTTCCTGTCGGAGGCTTGCTACTATCGGAGTGAGTTTGGCATAAAGACTTTTCTCACATTGCGGTACCAAAGTACCCTCTTCTCGGGGACTGTGTTGCGGAGCGCATCGTTCCCTTTCCGAGCTTTGAAACCAACAAGGTGTGCAAGACGGGTACTGAAACTTCACATCTGCAGAGAGGAATATCATGATGTAACCAGGTTATCTCCGCACAGCATAAAGGGACTGATTAGGATTAGGTCAAGGCTGGTCATGTTTCCTGCACGGGTTTGAGATCCTCCACTGTCAAAAACACCGACTCAATGCCAATGGATATGATATGAGGGATAACAGAACTGTTGCTCCCAGCAATTAGTTGATTGCGTGTATTGAAATCAATGCCCGACTTATTCAGTCACACAGTGGGGGTATTGGTGCGTGATAAGACAGGCTTGGTCGGGGCCCATTGGAATCGTGCATAGTGCGGAAGAACAGATAACGAATGGTGCTACGGGGATGACTTGAGGATCTGGCAGACGACTGCAAAACAACAGGTAATAAATAGTATTTTCACACCAACCTTATGCCACTAATGTCAAACTCGGACATTATCTAAATTACACTTACGCAAAACGAGCTGCCAACTTAACTATCTGAGACCGAATAAGGAATGATGTCATCACACAGATTGTGAGATCGACACCTTGTGCCACAAACACTGAAAGACAGAAGATCAAATGGTTTGGCGATCTTGTTAGAATGCTACACCATCAACTACCAGCAATTGCCCTACATCAAAGACAAGTTACGAGAGAAAGAGAACGATCGAGACGAAAATGGATTGACGACTTTAAATACATTGTACAGTCACACGGAATGACACTATCCAGTGCCACCCCTTGGGCGCTGCAAGGTCAACTCTTCCTCCCCACGACTCTTGGAAGATGATGATGATGATGACATTTATATTCCGAACAAACAAGGTTAACTATCTTGAAAATGTTTTCCTCTTGTCACAGCGACACGAAACCTGTATTTCTTGTTTTGCAAGATTTAATATATTAGTTTGGTAATTATATGTTTCAATGTCTTCTTTAAAATGAACACTATCTGTTACGCTGTATATTTACATAAGTTTTCTGTCTAGTTCTTTCTGTAAGTATTATAGATTTACAATGTGGCAGAGTTTTAGAGTACTCACCTTGTAAATGGGACACCGAGTTTCGATTCTTGGTGGTTTACACTAAGTGGTCTACGACCTGGAGATTACATGACAGCTTCTTCTACTTCAAAGGATAGTATCTCATCTCATCTCATCTCATCATGTTCCTCTTGTACCTTACGTTGTCGATGTGAAGTATAAACAGCGGGACAGAGCCCGCTTATGGGCTTCATGTGTCGATATTCCCCAATGGGCTTCATGTATGGATATTTACTTGGACTCTCTTATTCCCTGTGTCCATCGTTTACTTCCATTTGGTCTGTACATCATTGCTTGTTGTGGTATACTGTTAGATGGTAACCTACATGCATGCCAAACCTTTTGACTTGCTGCCTTCTAATAAAATCTCGCGCCGCTACAACCCCCACTTTAGTCCTGATTTCTTCATTTCTGATCTTGTCTCTCCTTGATATATTGAGTATCCATCTTAGAAATCTCATTTCAGTTGTTGTGATTTTTCTTTTCTCGTTGTCTGTCATTATCCAAATATAACTTTTCATTTGGACAGAAGGACGATATATCACCATATTATGGCTATTGTGTTATTTGTTTCGTTTCGCAATATCTTCCACAATTTTATTGCTCAATGAACGGAAAATAACACTGTAATACTTGTTCACGTGCTTGTGCACCATGTTTGGTCCAAACCTACATTTTTGTTTGGCACTGGAACAGTTGGAAAATTAGCAGGAAACTATATATCCTCCGTTGAATACATATGTTGGTGAGGAGTTTTGGAAATGCTCTGCGTCTACAGAAGAACAAACAGATCTATCCAGCAAGGACTCAGTACTGAAGAAGATTGGTTATGAAGCCAAACAAAACTGAGGAACGTGAAATATTATGGACACGTTAAAAGATAAGGCCTCTTAATCCCACTCCGTGCCTTTCGGCCTGCTGTGCTTCACCAAGGCCTGTCTGCCAGTGTTAGTGGACAGTGATTTGGTGATTCGAGTTTGCAGTTAGGATGACCGCCTCTACACCCTGTCCAGATCAAGTGATAAGAACACATACTTCACTTTGAGTTTAGCCAAAATGCCGATTAGAACAGATCAGCGGAGAAGAAATACGACCACAATGTAGATGGGTTCAAGGTTCAAGTTGTGATAGCAACAGCGGCAGGCAATCCGGCTTATAACAGAGTGAAGTTTCGAAAGGTTGTTATGCGGGCAAGTTCTGCACACGATAGGCAACTGAATACATGAATGAAAAGCAAAGATAAACAAACCACTGTATTCACAGATAACAGTTTGTACATGTTAAGTGTGTCAACCCTTCACATGGGGTGAAGGAATCTCGATGTTATTGTTAGCCCGCTGGGCTCAATCGTAAACCTGTTTCATTTACAAATGTGTACATCTCTCACAAGCAAACATGGAAAGGCCACACAGCTAAACACTGGGTATGTAATCACTGAGAAATGCGCTCAAATCAAATATTGCCGGTGTACCTGGATTTCAACCCAGAAGTATAAACACATCGCGAAATAGCTTTGTTTAATGTGGACAGAAAAACCCGTGACCTATTTAATAATAGCCACGCTCCCTGGCCAAGGTGTTAACGACATTGTTCGTAATCCCGTATATTCACGTGGGGAAAACAGCAGCTGCGAGAATCGACAGTGGTTCGCGCCGCGCTGGTAACTTACGGGGGTATGCGAGCCAGTCGTTCAGAGAGCAATCGCAAACTACTGAAAGTACAAACTTACATTGTACATCAACAGCAGCTGAAATATGCTGGTGCTGACTGCAACGTCCTGTAAGGGATATGCAACATTAAAAATTAATAATAATGGAACAACGTACAGGCTTCCCGCGTTTCTAGGAAAGTCCTAATTTCTTTCGTTTTGACAAAGCTATTAGCAATTATATTAAAACCAAGAAGTATATTCAACAAGGAGTATATTATTAACCAAGAATTTATACTAACTAAGAATGTATATTAACCAGGAAGTTTTATTGTCTAGGATTTCATTTTAAAAAAGAATTTATATTACCTAAGAACTTATATTAACCCCGACGTGTTATTAACTAGGATTTCATATTTAATAAGAATTTATATTTACCAAGAATTTATAGTAACCAAGAATTTATATCATCCAAAAATGTATATTAATTAACAAAGAAGTTTTATTAACCAAAAGTTTCTTTTATCCAAGAATTTCTAAAATCCAAACAATTATATTAACCAAGAACGCATGGATGGATACTGCTTATTTTCTTTCGACACAAAGCAATTGACGGACGGGAAATGACCTGTTCAATAGAAACTATCCAACGTTAGAGCTGAATATTCTTTGACTAGCAGCTGTTTTAATTTGGGTTTTCCCCCCACAAATTCCCCAGTGGTATGAAAGCTCCTCTTGTCTTTTAGGATTGTTATTTTAATATCTTTTTTTATTCCCCTAGGTTTGTTAACATTGCTGCCCAAATATGTGTTCTGACATTCTCATCAATATATGTCATGCCGATAAGTGTGGTCGGTTATGTTTCGCCATTTCACACGATAACAAGAGTTCAGAATCACCTCTGTATTTTCTTTTCTCGATTATGCATGTGGCCAGGTCTTCTAGATATTTATCTCTTAATCTCCTCCGAAGTCGCCTGTACGGCGAGGAACCACCATTCTGCACACCAATAAGCCAGACATGGGACAACGGATACTCACGCAAACCTCAGGTCCTATATGACATCACACTGATGTTGGACAACAGTATGTCTTCATCCGACATACAGGACTTCGCGTTGGAGCGCAAGCCAACGAACACAAGCAAGCATCTCTTAATCTACCACAATCCCACAGTCGTGGATCAGCTCTGTGTTTTTTATTCGATTATGCCATGTGGCCAAGCTTTGTAGATATTTATCTCTCTGCCCTCCCTTAGTTCTTTCCCCCTTAACCTTATTAATTGTCACCAAGTTCTCCAGCTTTCATCTTCGCAAAACGAGCCCAAACAATCTGACATGCTAGAAGATCTAAAAAGAGCAGAAGACCAGCTTATAAACGGTACCATGCCTGTGGTCACATGGAACGTCAGTGTGGGTTAACCACTGGAATTATATTTCCGACGCTGTCGCTTTGTTACAATCATACACGCGATTTTCATGACACAGGAGTCGAGTCCACGACATGGAAATAGATGAGCAGTGTGTGTGTGTGTGTGTGTGTGTGTGTGTGTGTGTGTATTAGACGCTGACAGCGTTGCGTTCACAGAGAGAGAGAGAGAGAGAGAGAGAGAGAGAGAGAGAGAGAGAGAGAGAGAGAGAGTGTGCTTGTGTGTATTAGATGCTGACAGCGTTGCATTCACAGTGTGTGTGTGTGTATTAGACGCTGACAGCGTTGCGTTCACAGAGAGAGAGAGAGAGAGAGAGAGAGAGAGAGAGAGAGAGAGTGTGTGTGCTTGTGTGTATTAGATGCTGACAGCGTTGCATTCACAGTGTGTGTGTGTGTATTAGACGCTGACAGCGTTGCGTTCACAGAGAGAGAGAGAGAGAGAGAGAGAGAGAGAGAGAGAGAGAGAGAGAGTGTGTGCTTGTGTGTATTAGATGCTGACAGCGTTGCATTCACAGTGTGTGTGTGTGTGTGTGTGTGTTGTGTGTGTGTGTGATGTGTGTGTGTAATCCCGATACTAATGGCACCAGTAGCAGTCTGGCTATGTTTTTGGCTAGCTTTTCCTCGGAGTCCTGGTCGTCTAAAAACACAATGATTTGAGTCACAAACCAACATCACAACACTCGCGATATTCCCATACGTGCTCCGTCCTCATCTTTAACAACCAGCGAAGAGTCCCAGTACTAATGGTAGCATAAGGAGCCTGATTGTGTGTCCGTTCAGCCTTTCCTTGAAGTCCTAATTATCAAGAAAAATATATTTAAAAACACCTCCCTCCGCCTGGCCACTGGGATGGAGTCTGTTGACAATATATACCTACAACCCTCGGAGTTGGTTCTACAGAGAATTATATTTTAAGAATACACTGACCAAACTCTTTGTGACATTTTCCAGTTACATTTCGTTATCACGAAGTCCATATTGTCAATGGAAAAAAGTATAAAGACCAATTAACAGTAACTATTGCTTACCCGCAAAGTAACTTAACTTAGGCCCGTACGCTGTGCCGAGTCATGCCTCAGCGTTGATTTGGAGCTCCAATGAAGGACTTCCACTGGTTTCTGGGCTTGGAGAGGAGAAAGATAGCTTTGCTACGGAGTCCCCGTAAAGATGACACTTTTGTACTGAGACGCGAGGATTATCTTAACCAACCTCACTCCGATAAATAGAAGCTTTTTGTTTTCTTCAGAGTTTACACGGTCTGAATGGCGAAATGTCAGACTTAATAGTTAAATCTCGGTCATCCAAAAGATTACCTACAGGATAACCTGCCAACCAACAAACAACCTAAGCAACCAACCAGCCAACTCATTTATATAATATAGAACAGTCCATTCCAAGCATACATTGATCAATGTTACTTTTAACTGTTTCCGGTATACTTTATGATCATCAACACCATCATCAATAGTATCACCGCAACCACTACCATCATCTGACGCCGCAGATAACACAATTAACTCTAGTTACACTCTGGACTTGCTCTGTGGCGAAGGCTATACGAATGCAATTCGTTATCCCGCATACCGCGTTCGAAACACAGCTGCGGACGATTTGAAAGCACACCGCCTTGCGTTGGTTTCGCATACAAAGGTATGAGTGCCGGTCGTTCAAACAGCAATGGTAAACTACTGAACGTAAACTTGCCAGGAAATCACAAACAGCCAGACAATGCTGGGGTTGACTGCGACGTTATGTAAAGGATATGTAACTAACTTTAACATTCTTGACCGGTACAGACAGGTCACCCGTCGTTGTCTTCGTCTTCTACAACACAATGCACTAGTGGACGAAACAAACAAGCAAATAAACAAACTGATACATCACCTGCGGTATTGTCCTCCGTACTGCGAGCTCACAAAGATATACTAGCCCACTACATGAATACTGTACAACTAACAAGGACCCACAACAGACGGCCAAGTTGATCATCAATATTCAGTTACCACAAACTCCACATTGTCATGGGGACAGGCAAATATCATGTAACATTAACAGCCGCTTTTCCCATCAAAGATACGATCACAATTAGAAGGAAAAATAACAACTCAATTTAACATGTTCAGCAACCTGTTTACACATCAAGCATTCGCTTTTAAACTTCTGGTTCGCTGATATGGGGACGGGGGGGGGGGGGGGGGGGGGGGGAGAGAGAGAGAGAGAGAGAGAGAGAGAGAGAGAGAGAGAGAGAGAGAAATCAACCCCTCCTCCGCTCAGTTGAACAGCAACATTGACATCTTGTTCAGAAAGCAAAGGCAAGCTAATTATCGTAAAATTGCCGCGAAAATTAACATAGAGTTGGGGGGTTGTTTGCAGCGTCCTGCATACGAAATGCGTTGTGATGTATTCGTACATCTAAGGACTTCACACCTATGCAGTACTCGTTGAAATGTTATCCTCGGTCTAATGTTGCCATCAAGGTCTTCTAACATATATTTAACTTCTTTTCTGTTCTTTTGTCCTTCACTGGCCTATGCCCGTTAGGCGTCGCAGGCTTGTTTGATGATTCGTTTCCGAACCAGGGTT
Source organism: Cepaea nemoralis (assembly GCA_014155875.1). Taxonomy (NCBI): domain Eukaryota; kingdom Metazoa; phylum Mollusca; class Gastropoda; order Stylommatophora; family Helicidae; genus Cepaea; species Cepaea nemoralis. The sequence continues at coordinate 13,180 of JACEFZ010022663.1, read as the reverse complement.
CGCACGGTCGCTTGGCCAGTGGTGATGCGTTTCTATTGCCCTGTGAGCTGTTATCTAGCTGCTGTTTTCAATGTTTGATGTATAATTTTACATTTCGATATTCTTGTGTAATGTCGAGAGCAGCCATATATGCACACTTAAACCTTCTCTCTACCGATTCTGCTGGACCTGCCTTAGTTTCACCCTTAAATCAAAGTTAGTTGCATAACCATTACAGAACGTAGCAGTCAACCCCGGCATTTTTTGGCTGTTTGTGATTCCTGAGCAAGTTTACATTCAGTAGTTTGCCATTGATTTCTAAAAGACCGGCACTCAAACCATTTCATAAGAAACCAACGTAAGAAAGTTTGCTGCTAAATCGCCAACAGCTGTGTTTCGAACGCAGTATGCGGGATTACAAACTGCGTCCTTAACCTTTTCGCTATGGAACCGGTAAATGAACACAATAAATAAACTAAATAACATCATAGTTTAAAAAAAATAGTTGCATGTCCTTCACATGACGTAGCAGTCAACCCCAGCATTTTTGATGTTCGCGAATCCTGGGCAAATTTTACGTTCAGTAGTTTGCCTTTGCTTTCTGAACTACCGACTCCTATACTTTTTTTCGAAAAACCAGCACTGCTGTGTTTCGAACCCGGGTATACGTGCTCACAAACCGCGTTCGCAAGACATTAGCCACGGCGACCGGCTACATTAGAGTACTATCCTGGAAATAAACACCACAATTTACGCCGCCGAATTAGTTAATTCCAATGTATTTAACATACACTAAACAGAACAATTCTATACAGACAAAATCACAACTCATTTTAAGAATACACTGACCAAAGCTCCTTTGTGACATTTTCCAGTTACATTTCGTTATCACGAAGTCCATATTGTCAATGGAAAAAGTATAAACACCAATTAACAGTAGCTATTGCTTACCCGCAAAGTAACTTAACTTACGTGAATAACTAAACACTGTTAACTGAAGCATACCCGGGTGAAATGTCCGTACGTATGTACCCATTATCTTTCGTTATCTAGAAGCAAATATGGCCAGAGCCGAGTCATAGCTTACGCGTGATTACGTGACACACAATGTATTCGGTTGAGATAGTTTTCAAGCAACGGACTAATACACGAATCTAGCCAGTTCACAACACTTGAAGCTGTACCATTTACACACAACACATCTGACAACAGCGGGAAGAAGACTAATGTTTCTGACGAAACCAGTTACAATTTGTGGGTTGTCTTAACTACTTCCGCAGTAGTTATCTCAGCTCCCATAAGCGTGCTTGAAAATTGTAGCCGTGATGGTATAGCGGTTAGTACGCTTGCTTATCTAATCAATGGTCAGGGTTTAATCCCAAGCAGTGATAGGATTGTATCTGATCTTTGGGATGGGGTACGTTTAGTTTAGTGTAGTCGACGGATCAACATCACGGCACACGGGTGTAACCCATAAGTGCTCCGTTCTACTCCTTACTCAAGCCTGAGTCCGAAGTTTCTCAGCTCAGTGCACGAACTCCGTAGCACCGGCAAGGATTCTGAAATATTTTGGGTAGATTTTTAATTTAAATTTCGTCCGGGCAGCGCCGTTAGGCTACTCTTTTTCGAGTTCCAACTACCAATGGATTTTTTACGTGCGAAACATTACATACGGAAGTCCGACCTCACTAACCAGAGACCAGAGGAACTTTTGTTACTAAAAGTCCACGTGAAAAACTCCCGCCCCTCACAGGGGCTTGAACGTAGGACCTCTAGCACTCGAGGCGGACACCATAAGTCCAGACCACTAGCCCTCCTCCCCCGCCCCCTGGGATGGAGTTCGTGGTAGCATAGTGGCTCGACGCTAGGTCTTTATGTGTTCTGAATCAACTCTGCTGATGATATACCTCGATGCCACCGTTTTAATGCATCCAGCATCAGTTATCTTGGTCTGCCTCTGCCTCTCTTGAACCTGATCTTTCCAGTTGTCACGATGTTCTCTAATGTCTCGCTTCTCGTCACATCAATTCATCCATCCATCCGTTTTTCTCTTTCTTGTGTATATAATGTTCTAGTTTCATTAGCCCATGCTCTTGTATGGGTGTAAAGCGTGGACAAGAAGCAAACAAGCTGAAAAATACCTGATGGCTGTGGAAATGCGGTTTCTGAGGGAAATCCAAAGATTACCACGGACAGACAGAAAAACTAATGACTAGGTCCTACAAGAAACAAATGAAAATCGTAAACTGATGAGAGAAATTATACGTTAGTAGTCACAATTGTCTTGTAACGTTACGGGAATAAATCAGTTGGAGAACTTAGTGACAACTGGCAAGATCGGGGGGAAGAGAACAAGCAGACGGCAGAGAAGTAAATGCATGGATGGCTTGACTACGTGTTATAGTCAAGACAAGAACGCTGAACTGATCCACGAATCTGGTGATCGAGTGAGATGGCCAAACATGACCGCCCACACTCATCGGCATGGCACATGATGATAATGATTGACTGTGAATGCGCCGACGTCGTCCCTGTCTATGATCACACCTCCTATCGCTACACATGCTGGCACATGACCAAACACTTAGTCGCCTTGGTTCACTAACCCGTGTGTCGGCCTGCAGGAAACTAGCACGTGAGACGATTAAGAAAGAAGTGATAGAAGCAGGATATTGCAATATAAAATGAAACATAAAGATAAGTTCATACTGCACACAAACAATAAGCACATATATATATACATGCCTTCACAAGAACACAGGTCAGGCGAACAGAAAAAAAAATATACAGATCATTTAGGAAATGAATTCAAATGATATAGTAACGACCAAGAGATATAATAATAAATAAGTTAGAAGGAATGGTGATAATCTGAACTGTCGGTTTTTGTTATTGTTGTTGTTGATGTTTGTTTGTTTTCCCGTTTATTTGCTTTCGTTCGCGTTGAACCCGATCGCTATCCACACCACCGCCTGCCTCGCGCCCCGAAGGTTGTGGGCTCAATTTCGGGCTAAGACATTCGGTTCAGGGGTGCAGATTTCTCTGAGACTCCTGGGGGTCGTCGCTGGAGCTACACGTAAGCTGTCACCTTGCGCCATCTTACACGATCATCAGAGTCGTGGATCAGCCTCGTTCAACCTCATAAGAGAAGTTATAATTACGACTCATACCAGCCCCAGATTAATAATTCTGTGACCAAATAAGCCACATATCGGAAATTATTTTAAAATGGATTGTTATCCGTTGGAGGTCATGACGCTAATAATAAATCTTAACGTACATTTTGTTTTATTTTATATTATCGTGTGTGACATTCTTTCGTCTCGTAGCAGTTTGAGAACCACTGGAAAAATACGATAAGAAATATACCAGACACGTGGTAGTCACGTGGTAAGATCAAGAGTACTGGAGCGATAATTTCAAAATGGTTAACACCAATTCACGGGAATTAAGTGGCTCTTCTTGCCGCCCATAAGTGATTTGGTTTCTTTGTAAAGGACCATAGACATTGCTACTCCGATGCCTCCAGAGGTACTTTAGTCTCCTTTCCGTAAGTGATGCATAGAGGTTCTCAGGTCAGCACACAAACTACGTATCGTCATTATGCGCCATGCCGACAAGCGCAGTCGGTCATGTTTCGCCATCTCGTACGATCATCAGAGTCGTGGATAAGCCCTGTGTTCTTGTCTCGACTGGTATGGTCAAGTCATCCTGGTATTTACCTCTCTGCCTTCCCTTTATTCTATTCCCCTCAATCTTGCCAGTTATCACCAAGTTCTCCCATTTATTTCTTCTCATAACGTGTCGAAGTCTCACATCCTTACACAAGTGCAGATTATATGCAGCACTTCAACACAGTTATCTCGCTGCAACTGACACCTTTTTATTGATCAGTATGTTTTCCATCTTGCAAGAGGCGACATTTATCATAGCGATCCCTCTTCTAATCTCTTCATGGCACCTCCCATCAGATGTTATGACTGTTCCGAGATAATTGTACCGATCCACTTATTTAAGATTATTTCCATTTACCCGTACATGACAATATAGTATATTTTTTTTTCTTCTAAGAAGACCATAATCTCTGTCTTCTTACAATTTAATTATGGCCCTAGTTGTTCACTGTGTACAACAACCATATTAAAATACCATATATACTACAAGCTTCAGATACGTTTGTGAGATCCCTTGTGTGTGTACGTACGTGTGGTGGCAATAGCTCGGTGTCAGCTATCCACCTTATACAGCCCTGACAGATTTATAGCAATTAATGCAAACAAATAGACGCTAGCCAAATTCATTCTACCAAAACGTGTACTGGGGTGTTTTGGAATTAAAACTAACCACTACAGTACTGGATCGTGAGTGCAGAGAATGGGCATCGGGCCGCACAGAGTTTGAGGTGCAACAATTGATCCAGAGTAACACACATCGAGGTGATGTAGTGATCTCCACCGATGGCGTGAAACAGACGTAGTGGTTGGGGTTTCATTGCGAAGGCTAATGGGCGATTCTTGAAAAAGGAGAGTCTTGCATATGAGACTACGACCTCCAGCATGAGAATGGAGGTTGAAACAGTTACAGTGGCATTCCGTTGGTTAGAAGGAGTCCATTGCAACATACATTGTATTCATTCTAGACTCAAGAAGTATGTTTAGTAAGGTGGAGAAAGGAATGTTTCATGTGGAATGGCTCACCTCGCTTCAGAGGTCACAGATTGTGAGAACTGTATGGATTGTTTGCCCTGGCCATGCGGGAGTGCGGGGGGAATGAACAGGCTGATAGGCTGGTAGGGAAAGCACCTCTTGGTGGTAGATTACCTTTGGACAAGGGATAGGTGGTTGTGCACCTGTGAGACTATGTGAAGAAGACGAGGAGAACAGACTGAGATCCTGTATTTGGAAAAAAATTAAATTGCGGGGGATCGGCAAGGATCCTGGAAGAATCTCAAAACTGAGATGGAAGACCATGAGAGCTTTAAATCAGATAGCAGTGGGAGCGATTAGTATTATACCTCTTCGCTGGCTGTTGAACGAGGGGACGAAGCGCGTATAGGAATGTCCTGAGTGCAGTGATGTCGGTTCTTAGCTCAAGTTAATTCATCTCAACTAACCACTGTTTTATTAACGACGTTGTGCGAACAAGACAAACACTTTACTAACTAGCGTTATTGCTAGCGATTGGGTTCATCGCTTGTCTGTCAAAAGTGAGGAAGAGATTGGGCTAGATGCTTGACAAAGTGAGGAAGAGATTGGGCTAGATGCTTGACAAAGTGAGGAAGAGATTGGGCTAGATGCTTGACAAAGTGAGGAAGAGATTGGGCTAGATGCTTGACAAAGTGAGGAAGAGATTGGGCTAGGTGCTTGACAAAGTGAGGAAGAGATTGGGCTAGATGCTTGACAAAGTGAGGAAAGTGATGGTGTTATCTACCAAATGTGATGGTGTTATTTACCAAATGTGATGGTGTTATCTACCAAATGTAAAGGTGTTATCTACCAAATGTGATGGTGTGTATCTACCAAATGTAATGGTGTTATCTACCAAATGTGATGGTGTTATCTACCAAATGTGATGGTGTTATCTACCAAATATGATGGTGTTATCTACCTAATGTGATGGTGTTATCTACCAAATGTGATGGTGTTATCTACTAAATGTAATGGTGTTATCTACCAAAATGTGATGGTGTTATCTACCAAATGTGATGGTGTTATCTACCAAATATGTTGGCGCTATCACATCACACACCAACAGCAGGGGGAAGTCTCCGTGGTGAAGTATTTACTCCACCTGCCATGCGCTCCGAAGGTTGTGGATTTGATGCATGCTAACGTCGCTGGATTCACGAGTGCAATTTTCTCCGAAGACTCGCTGGAGCTACGGAGTTCGTGCTTTGTGCGAAGCTTTTAGCAGGTCACCCTGAAGAAAGAGATCGAGCCCTATGGGATACAACTCGATGCAATGAAGCCGAGCTTCTTGCCTTTAAAAACCCTTTTTAAAGGCAAGCAGGAAATAAGTTTTTTTAATGACTGACTGACTGACTGACTGACTGACTGACTGACTGACTGGCCCCTTGCCGTCTGGCAGACGATAGTTTGTAAAATGGAGTTATAATGCTCCATAACTAAAAGCCTGTGCTAAGTTTAGAGACCATTTGTTGCCCATGTTGCATGATCCCTCCCTCGGCCTGCCTAGTTGACTCCATAGGAAAGGTAACACCAATACATCTGGAACAAAACAAACTGCAGAAGCTGCCGGATCAGCAAAGCAATACTCTAACTGAGCGCCTGCCGGAGCTTCCATCTTAGACCAGTTGCCGACCAAGGCTTAGGGCCATGACTTTTAGTTTTAGGTTGCATTTCCTCCCACTAGAGTAAGGCTTGTACCTTTCTAATTGCACTTTTCCGCCCGAAGTCGTTGGCACATTGTGGGGTGCCGAGTTTGATGATACCGCCCAACATTAGGCGCTAACAGAAAGCAGGTAGTACCGTCTACTGTCATAAGCTAACTCAATCATATCTAAGACCTGACTTATTATGTTTTAAGTAGTAATGTAAATAATGACCCAGAGAACTTCGTTAATTCTCCGAACAAATTTCGCTCCCATTTGCATTTGCCCTTTCACCCTGTTAATTTAATTCACGGACAAGGAATAGTATTAAAATCACGCCATGTCTTTGATCGAAACCCAGCTACGTGCAATAAATTCTAAACCAAGGATTAGAAGAAAGCTGGGGTTTAATTAAATAAACATGAAATTCATCTGTTGGTATATCTTTTAAATATTGCATAGTCTTTCCAGGATCACCCCAACGTAGATTTTCTATGCAATTTTACCATGGGTAGTTTCCAGTTCAGGGTGGTTAAGGATGCGTTTCACAGTCCCGCATACCGGATTCAGTATCAGCTGCAGACGACCTTGTATTGATCTGTAACAATGGGATAAATATGGCCGTTAGTTAGTTAGTCGAGGTTCCAACTTCACGGCAAAGTGTCGCCCCATTATGCTCCGTTCCTGTGGCAGTAAATATAATACAAAATGCTCCTCACTGTCCCATGTGAACAAATCAATGGCAAACTACTAAACGTAAGATTATTTAGCCAATTACAAAAACACAACAAATGCTGGGGCTGTATGCTATGTACTATAAAAGACATACAACTAAGTTGCATATCTTCTAAGCTTGAGGTATAGTCAATATTTTGTTGCTCTGGCTCGCTTTAACCTCAAGTATAGTCTATACACATGCAACTAATTTTAGTGCTCACATTTTTGCGTGTGGATTGGCTTTCCCTATTACCAGAATCCCTCGCCAGCCGGTGAACCTACTCCGACTTCAGAGATACTGGTAATTTACGTCCCCAGGTCAAGAACGGGAAGTCAAAATTTTAGTCCAACTGACAGGTGCAGGTGTTAAACCCGCCACCTCGGTATCTGCACACCGGATGTTTAAGAACGAGTGCTCGTATCCATTCTGTCATTCCTATCTCCAGATGTGGACAATACATAGACTAGCAATATGGCGTCTCTCTGGGGAACGGTGCCGAACACTCAACACTAAACGAGCATATTATCACACTAACAATATGCCATTGGTCGCGTTAGCGTGGGCGATAGGGAGATGCTCCAGAATGTCATAGGCGCATTTGGGCTAGGATTCTACATCTGCGTTCATCATCTGGCTAAGTGGGAATGATCAAGATCGGAGAATCAGCCATGTGCACACGTGGGTTGGCGCCACAGACAGCCTATCACACATTCCAAGACTGCCCAGAATATGACATATCTATGCAACCTTCCTGGCCTAGAGAGACGACAGTGGAAAATAAACTATATGGGCTAGTAAGAGAACTTTTAAAAAAAGACAGTGAACTTCATACAAGAGACACCATTGCAGATATAGAACGAACGAACTCCCCGGGAAGGTTAACCCGGTCAACAAATGCCCACAGAAGTCGGATGTGTCGGCCTAACAGCTCAAAAACGCAGCTCTCCTGTAAACAGGCACATCGAACGAACGAATGAACGAACGAACGATCTTTATTTTCAAAAGTGAGGGCGAGACGGTCACATATACCTCTGTGCATTCAGGCCTTACAACATATGATGGCCCTATCATATCACAGACATATAGCAGGAAACTTGGCTGACAGACAGACAGACACACACACACACACACACACACACATGCACACACACACATGCACACACACACACATGCACACACACATGCACACACACACATGCACACACATATGCACACACACACATGCACACACACACACACATGCACACACACATGCACACACACACATGCACACACACACATGCACACACACATGCACACACACACATGCACACACACACACACACACACATGCACATACACACACACGCATGCACACATACACACACATACACACATATGTACACACACAATGGTGTGAAGCTGGATGAAAAATGACTTGCGCGATGAACTAGATTAAAGTGAAGAAGAGTTGCGCAGTTCGTCGACCTCACTCTCTCGCCTGAGTTCATCTGAAACCAGTGGCAAGACAAGTCTAGACGACTGGAGACGAATACAGGTGCAGTTGATGACCAGGGCGCTCTACGTGCCTTGCCGTGCTCATTACGTTCCACAACGCTTTGCAGGTAAACGCCTTCTTGCCCGTTGAATCATCACTGATGTGTTCCACGCAGTCTGCCGAATCCTGTCTTCACTTGCTGGGTAGGCACACCCTAGTTCACTGATTGGTTTGACGCCGAATCGGTTACCGTCCCCTGGTTTTGTCGGCCTGTCACAGCCGTTGCCCTGGGGGGTTGGCCGCTGTCGCACCCACACACACTACCACACACACATACACACACCCACGCTAACACACACACATACTACCCACCCACTTATCATACACGCATACACATATGCACACATATATACACACGTTTACACACATATATACACATGCACATATACACATATACACATTTACATATATACATAAATATACACACATATATAAACAATTACATATATACATACATATTCACACATATATGCCGGCTCGCTGGCCGAGGGGTTAGCAACTTTCTCCATAACCCCGAATACTCTCCTGGTTGACGTGAGTGCACGAGAATTGAAAGCTGTTCGAATCGCACCAGTGACTGATGAGAGTATGGAGCCGGTCGCTCAGAAAGTCGTGGCGTGCTGATGAGCGTAATATAGCCTAGGAATCAACATACAACTGAAAGATGCTGGTGTTGACCGCAATATCCTGAAACAGGATGGAAACGCAGGGAAAATAAAATACACACATATATACACACATACACATATATACATACATATATACATACACACGCATATACACACAAACAAACACACACACGCACACACCCACTCACACAGAAAACTTCAAACTGATATTTAAACCAATAAAAATACCTGAGATGCCAGCTGTGAAACTATTTATTACTGAACTTATATGTACTCTTTACGTCTCAACATAACCCCCACAAGTCTCAACATAACCCCAACAAGTCTCAACATAACCCCCACAAGTCTCAACATAACCCCCACAAGTCTCAACATAACCTCCACAAGTTTCAACATAACCCCCACAAGTCTCAACATAACCCCCACAAGTTTCAACATAACCCCCACAAGTCTCAACATAACCCCCACAAGTCTCAACATAACCCCCACAAGTCTCAACATAACCCCCACAAGTCTCAACATAACCCCCACAAGTCTCAACATAACCCCCACAAGTCTCAACATGACCCCCACAAGCAGTGAGCCACGTACCCCGCCTTGGTATCAGTGCTACTGGGACCATTGTGACATTGGCATTGCTGCTGTGCTGACTATTTTCCATGACATGCAAGGCATTTCTGTTTGGTGTCTTCTCTCATACTATAGCTCATACATCCTCGAAGGACTACGTAATTTCTACGGCTGCACTCGCCACTCACCATAGGTAAAGGGTGACATATTTATATGTACGGAAGGGAATCATTGACAATTAGCATACCAGTGTGGAATTATGTTGATGCTGCGAAAATGTGGTTGTATAGGAGAATGATGAGAGTACATTGGATACAACCGATATAAAAAGTAATGAAGATGTTTTGAAAGAAGACAGGCAGACAGACAGACAGACAGACAGACAGACAGACAGACAGACAGACAGACAGAAACCGAAAAGGGAAAGAAATATCAAAAAGGGAAGTAAACCAAAGAAACCCAGCTAAGAATGTGGCATCATTATTTCCCCTACTAATACTAATTGACCCTTAATACAGTAAACATTTCAATTATTCACGTTAAGAGACACCGCTTTATAAGTAAAGGGCCCTATCACACGCCTTATGGCACAAATTGCACAGGGCCTTAGACTCACAGAGAGAACTGTTCACTCGCATTAGAATGTGGAGACAGTCCATATTCTTCGGGCATATGATGAGAATGAGAAAGCTGGAGTGACGACTGGAAGAAGAAAACCAAGAGAGAAGCTGGATACTTTGACATCATGGCACAGAAGAATATTGGTATCAGTAATTATTGGCAGACATGAGACAGAAAGCTGTGCACAAACATGATCACCAACGCCACACGGTATAGACAATAAGCAGTGTCTGTAACATTGCTCTAGCTTGGTGGTCAGTGCCGGCTCCGTGGCGAAGAGCTTACGGGCCCTGTTCGTAGTCCCGTATACACGCGTTCGAAATCACAACTGCGGGAGATTTGGCAGCAGGCCGCCTTGCGTTGGTATTTTAAAGAAATTGTATGGACGCCGGTCGTTCAGAAAGTAATTTGAAACTATTGAGCGTACACTTGCCAAGCGATCACAACAGCAATAAATGCTGGTATTGACTGCGACGTCCTGTAAAGGATATGCAAATAACTTTTTTATGGAAGAGATTGGGTTAGGTGATTGTCAAAGTGAGGAAGAGATTGGGTTAGGTGATTGTCAAAGTGAGGAAGAGATTGGGTTAGGTGATTGTCAAAGTGAGGAAGAGATTGGGTTAGGTGATTGTCAAAGTGAGGAAGAGATTGGGTTAGGTGATTGTCAAAGTGAGGAAGAGATTGGGTTAGATGTTTGTCAAAGTGAGGAAGAGATTAGGCTATGTGCTTGTCAAAGTGAGGAAGAGATTGATATAGGTGCTTGTCAAAGTGAGGAAGAGATTGATATAGGTGCTTGTCAAAGTGAGGAAGAGATTGGGCTAGGTATTTGTCAAAGTGAGGAAGAGATTAGGCTATGTGCTTGTCAAAGTGAGGAAGAGATTGATATAGGTGCTTGTCAAAGTGAGGAAGAGATTGGGCTATGTGCTTGTCAAAGTGAGGAAGAGATTGGGCTATGTGCTTGTCAAAGTGAGGAAGAGATTGGGCTATGTGCTTGTCAAAGTGAGGAAGAGATTGGGCTATGTGCTTGTCAAAGTGAGGACAGAGATTGGGCCTATGTGGCTTGTCAAAGTGAGGAATAGATTGGGCTATGTGCTTGTCAAAGTGAGGAAGAGATTGGGCTATGTGCTTGTCAAAGTGAGGAAGAGATTGATATAGGTGCTTATCAAAGTGAAGAAGAGATTGGGTTATGTGCTTGTCAAAGAGAGGAAGAGATTGGGCTATGTGCTTGTCAAAGTGAGGAAGAGATTGATATAGGTGCTTGTCAAAGTGAAGAAGAGATTGGGTTATGTGCTTGTCAAAGTGAGGAAGAGATCGGGCTATGTGCTTGTCAAAGCGAGGAAGAGATTGATATAGGTGCTTGTCAATACCACACCTCGGTATCTGCACACCAGATGTTTAAGAACGAGTGCTCTTATCCATTCTCTCATTCAGACCTCCAGATGTTGACAATACATAGACTAGCAATATGGCGTCTCTGTGGGGAATGGAGCCGAACACACAACACAGTAAACGAGCATATTATCACACTAACAGTATGCCAGGGGTAGCGTCAGCGTGGGCGATAGGGAGATGCTCCAGAATGTCATAGGCGCATTTGGGCAAGGATTCGACATCTGCGTTCATCGTCTGGCTAAGTGAGACAGATCAAGATCGGAGAATAAGCCGTGTGCACACGTGGGTTGGCGCCTCACACAGCCTATCACACACTCCAAAACTGCCAAGAATATGACATATGTAGGCAAATCTCCTGGCCTAGAGAAACGACAGTGGAAGATAAACTCTATGGACCAGTAAGAGAACTAAAAATAGAAAAAGACAGTGAACGTCATACAAGAGACACCATTACAGATATAGAACGAACGAAACTCGCAGGAGGTTAACACCGGGTCAACGAATGCACGCACGAAAGTCGGATATGTCGGCCTAATGGCCAAGACTTCCCGCAGCTCTGCTTGTAAACAGGCACAAAGTAAGTCATGTCCGGAAAACAAACTCCGGCATGACACGCAGAAGAAGAAGATAGGAAGAAGAAGAAGAAGCAAGAAGAAGAAGAAGAAGAAAGTAAGAAGAAGAAGAAGAAAGAAGAAGAAGAAGAGAAGAGAAGAAGGAAGAGAAGAAGATAGTAAAGAAGAAGAAGAAGAAGAAGAAGAAGAAGAAGGAGGAAGGAGAAGAAGATACGAACAGAACCATGAACGAACGAAACGAAACGAACACCAACGATATGAACAAATGAACGAACGAATGATCTTTATTTTCAAAAGTTGAGGTCGAGGACGGCCTCCGTGTATTCAGGCCTACAACATATGATGGCCCTATCATATCACAGACATATAGCAGGAAACTTGGCTGGCACACACACACACGTGCACACACACACACACATACATACATACACGTACACATATGCACACATACACACATACATACATACACGTACACATATGCACACATACATACACACATATGTCCACACACAATGGTGTGAAGTTGGATGAAGAATGACTTGCGCGATGAACTGGATTAAAGCGAGGAAGAGTTGCGCAATTCCTCGACCTCACTCTCTCGCCTGAGTCCATCTGAGTCTAGTGGCAAGACAAGTCAAGATGACTGGAGACGAATACAGGTACAGTGGATGACCAGGGCGCTCTACGTACCTTGCCGTACTCATTACGTTCCACAACGCTTTGCAGGTAAATGCCATCTTGCCCGTTGAATCATCAATGATGTGTTCCACGCAGTCTGCCGAATCCTGACTCCAATTTCACCTTTGGGTTTTTGGCCAATCGTTTCACCTT